>JASTWK010000790.1:0-27500 GCA_030770225.1 Temnothorax unifasciatus
AGTGGGACACAAAGCATAGAGTAAGCTTATTCTATCGATGGCAATAGTTTACTTGTAATTTACATTTTATTATAATAATTAAATGATTGTATTAAAAACTCACGTTTATGTAAATTTTTTTTTATGTTGCAGCGTTGCCACAAAGGTGTGTACAACTGCAACCATAATTATCGGTTTTGCTTTCTACGCACGTACATATATATAAGTACCAGTGGGACACAAAGCATAGAGTAAGTATTATGATCAATATTTACTTTTAATTACAATTTTTTATTATAATATTAATAGTATAGTATTTAAAAACTTACGTTATGTTAATTTTTTTCATGTTGCAGCGTTACCACAAAGGTAGTACAACTGCAACTGTAATTATCGGTTTTGCTTTCTACGCACGTACATATATATAAGTACCAGTGGGACACAAAGCATAGAGTAAGTATTGTACGATCAATATTACTTTAATTATATTATTTTAATCATAATATTAATAGTTATTGTATTAAAAACTCATCTTTATGTTAATTTTTTTTTATGTTGCAGCGTTGCCGCCAAAGGAAGTACAACTGCAACCATAATTCGGTTGAAATCGGTTGAAATATATGGTTTTGTGCACACTCAGTAGTAATATAATAATATTTGGATATTTTCAACAACGCGAGCATTCATGGGGGATGATGACAGACCTGTGAGTAATGTTTTGTATAAAATTCTTTTGAGTTTTGGTAGTGACAACATTAGCATTTAATGAAACATTTTAACTGCCACAGCTATATTTAGCTTCCTTGGCTAATTATTTTTTTGCGTGTAGGGCAATTCAGACCTTGGCAGAAAAGCAGAAAGCAGAAAACCAATGAGAACTCGCACTGGTAGTCGGCACTTCTTACTTCCCTTTTTAAATAAAAAGAGAAAGACCATCAGTGCGAGTTTTGATTAGTTTTCTGTCTAATTTTTTACAATATTTGTTGCAACATTATTATTAACAAATAATTGTATATTTTCATCAGTATATGGATGGACAAATTTGATTACATCCTTTAACAAAGTTATGTAACATTTATTTATCTTATGGTACATTTTTCTTGTTTCTTTTTTTTCAATATACACAAAAATTGTGTTAAAGCAATCTAAGGGCGAATTCCAGACTTTGGCAGAAAAGCAGAAAACCAATGAGAACTCACTGGTAGTCGACACTTCCTACTTCCCTTTTTAAACAAAAAGAGGAAAGACTATCAGTGCGAGTTTTGATTAGTTTTCTGTCTTCTACTTTTCTGCCAAGGTCTGAATTCGCCTTTAGATTGCTTTAACACAATTTTTGTGGTATTGAAAAAAAAGAAACAAGGAAAATGTACATAAGATAAATAAAATGTTAACTTTGTTAAAGGATGTCATCAAATTTGTCCATCTATATGCTGATGGAAATATACAATTATTTGTAAATAATAATGTTGCAACAAATATTGTAACAAATTATATTGATTATATTGACATAAAGTGGTTTATAAATTTAAGAAATTAGCACAATTAAGAATTTTAATTGACTGTACTGGCAATAATTATAATCGTGGCAATGATTATAATTGTTATGACGTATCGTCACCGCGTTTTCGACCAAGGATTCCTGGTCATTTGTAAATTGATGTAATTTAGATGCTTACAATATAAGCGTCTTAATTAAATAATAAAATTTATTTTTCGCAATAAATTTTATTATTTAATTAAGACGCTTATATTGTAAGCATCTAAAATTACATCAATTTAAAAATGACCAGGAATCCTTGGTCGAAAACGCGGTAACGATACGTCATGAAATTATAATCATTGCCACGATTATAATTATTGCCAGTACAGTAAATTAAAAATTCTAATTGTGTTAATTATTATCTGGCGAAGCAAATGGTACTTATTAATTTAAGAAATTAGATTATATAATATATTAAGTTATATAAATAAACTAGTTATATTTATTATCTATTATTTTTATATTTTTTTTATTTAAGATAAACATTCAATCGCTAAAGCGAACCATGAATCGCAGAGTAAAGACGATAATTACAAAACGAACTCGTTTAGAAAATTTAGCAGCTGTTATTAATAAACGATATGTTGAAAGCGAATCCGATGATAACAGTAATGGTGAAGATGGTGATGATAATGAAATAAATTTAAGATTGGCTGAAGAGGAAAATGTTAATATTTCATTTCATGAGGAAGAGTTAGATAGCGAAACAAATGAAAATATTTTGCATAATGAAGATTTGACTAATGAAAGTGTTCAAAATACATCTGACAGTACAGATTCTGAAGATTTAAGATCTAATCCAAGCAATCACGATTCAAATTTTGAAAATAACAGTGACATTAATGAAGAGGAGCCTTTACAATTTGGTAATAACAATGAGAGAGGGCAGTATATCGTTAGAATTTTACGTGAATGGGTTCAAGAAGGAGGCATTGTGTCAATGCGAAAGCTTGATTCTTTACTTGTAAAGCTTCATCGTATATTTCCTGTTGTACCACTTAGTTACAAGACACTCTTGCATACCCCACATGAAATTAATATAAATGAAGTTAATGGAGGAGAGTTGTGGTACAAAGGAATAGCTCATAACTTGGATCTAATGAATTTAGACGAATATTTACAAAAATTTAATGAAATTTTTATCGATATTAATATTGATGGCCTTCCATTATTTAAAAGTAGCGCAGAAAGATTTGGCCCATTCTTGGGAAACTTGTTTCATCAAAAAATGAACCTTTCATCATAGCTATTTTCAAAGGAAAGAAAGATCCTAATATAAATGACTTACTCTATGATTTTGTAAGAGAGATGGCTGATTTACGTGAAAATGGATATATACGAAATAATGTGAGATATAATTGTCAATAAGACATTATATCTTCGATGCGCCTGCTCGAGCCAAGGTGAAATGTTGCATCGAACATGGTGGCTATTGTGCTTGTGAGAAATGCGAAGTAATTGGAGAGTACGTTGATAATAGAATGACTTATATAGAACTAGATAAAAATCTTAGAACAGATCAATCCTTCCTTAATCAGGAGCAACCTCATCATCATACTGGCCGTTCACCGTTGGAAGTGATTGAAGCTGGTTTAGTTTCCCAGTTTCGTTTAGATAGTCTTCATTTGGTATATATTGGTGTTTTTAAACGATTGATTCTTGCTTGGAAAAAGTGGAATGGGCCTTGGAAGTTACATCACAGTATAATACAAAAAATTTCTGACAAGTGCTGATGCTAAAAGATTCCTGCCCTCGAGATTTTAACAGACCACCAAGAAGCTTTACCGATCTCCAGTTTTTTAAAGCAACAGAATATCGACGGATATTGCTATACGAGGGTATGCTAATTTTCAAAGATTGTGTAGCAGATGAAGTTTATAAACACTTTTTACTGTTGCATTGTGCAATTTACATTTTGAACAGTCCGTTGGTGCATACGCATTGTGACTATGCTAATACTTTATTAAGAACATTTATTTCTCACTCCGCTACTATCTATGGTCAAAAATTTGTTGTTTACAATGTTCACTCTTTGTCTCATCTTGCCAGTGAATGCGCAACTCATGGAAAATTGGATGGCTTTAGTGCATTTCAGTTTGAAAACAGATTACAATCTATAAAGGCATCATTGCGTTCTGGTTACAAACCCTTGAAACAAGCAGCTTTTCGTGACTTAGAAAAAAGACAGACAGATGTTGCATTAGAAGATGAGCAAAATGTTGTTGTACTTTCTTGGAAACGAAACGAGAATGTCGCAAATGAGGTGGTGGATGGGATCCAGTTTCGGAGAATCCATGTCAATGACATCTTATTTCAGTGCAATAGGAAAGATGCTTGTTTCAAAACATGTAATAACACTGTTGCAGTTCTCCAAAATTGTTCAGGTACAAAATGAAATATATTTTATTGGTTTTTCCTTCTCTGTTGCTGTGAATGCATATGAATATCCTTTGCCTTCTTCTCATCTTGGAATTGTGAAAGTTTCACATCGGAATGAAGAAAGGCAAATTTTTCCTCTGACCGATATTACATGTAAATGTTGGCTTATGCCTGATGGCGATGCTTATGTATGTGTTCCTTTGTTACACAGCATGCCTTTATTCAAATAATATTTTTTAGGTTTACTTTTTCTGTAAGTACGATTTCTAAATATATAATTTTTTTTATTCACTATTTTAAATTATATTTGATTTGCTCGAACGTTTGTATAAAAATTTTTGTTTTTTTATTATTTTTTTGTAATTGTCTAGCAACATTTCTGTGCAAGAGGTAAATTCTTCGCGTATGTATATGTATGCATGTGTAAGTGTATATGTGGGTATGTAAGAGGGAAACTTATATCATAATCTTCATTTTCTTATTAATACTTTTTTTATATGCTGCTTGCCTTGATGAATAAAATATACTATCTCTCATTTTAACTTATTGACCAGTTCACATTAACCAGTTCAGGAGTGCAGCGAAAACGAACAACCTTATTGCAAATAATCAAAATGTATATTTATGCTGGTATTCATAATCCGATCTTATTTGAAGACCATTTTAAAAATCTCGACACTAATGAAGATGACGGCTCAGTGATTAGTTTATAACATTTTATTACCTTTTAAGATTGTATTTAAAATCTCAAATATAACTGTTTATGAATATTGACCCTAAATGTATGTTATAAAAAAAACATGCTTTATTTCTATTTCTTTCTTATTATTATTTATTTATTTATGTTATTTTATCCCACACATTATATGTGTGGTAAAGTAACATAAATAAAATTGTATAAAATTGTTTTTTACTTATATTGTAATTTAATTTTCTTTTTTGTTACTTTGCAGTTTGTTGTGTTCAAATTTTTGAATAATGATACTACCGAACCGGGTGACGAAGAAGATATATTTTATGATGTTGGGCTTGCTAAATGGATAATTGGTGAAATTGATGATAAAATGACAGCCAAAATTAAATGGCCACCAACAAATCCGTCTATTCTTGTAAAAAAAGAAGCAACATTAACCCGTTGAATTAGATTGGCCAGAACAATATATCAAAATTAAAAGATTTTATGGTAAGTAGCATTGTTACAGTGTGCTTAATTGCTATACGTAAACGTTTTCTATTTATAATGGAAAAGTAGATGAAGAAATAAAGATTTTTAATTTACTTATTGGTGAATGTTGTGTGTGATATCAATATTACTGAACTCGAATTTTGAAAAATAAGAATTTTTGAACAGATTTCTGTAACACTAAGTTAACAAAAAAATTTTTATGTTTTGTAAATTAAATTTATAATTTTGTACATTTTTATGTTATTGTAAGTAATTTGAATATTTATATAGAAAAAGTAACAAATTATTGTAGTGTTATAAAATATCTATTTTGTTTTAATGTTCTAATTTATTGTTGATAGCCAGATAAAAAAATATGCTATTCTCATTTATTTCGGTTCTTTACAGCTACATATCCTGATGCTGCAGAAGCATGCAAAATGTTTATAGCCGATACCAATTATGAAACCGATACCCAATTGGGAAGAGGTTTGAGAAAGAAGAGAAAACCGTTTCATTTGGACTCTGGTGAATCATCAGATAACGAGTCTGAGCCTGAGGTTGAATCAAACTCGATCAACAAAAAGAAAATTGTCAAAAAATCAGGCAACTGCACTTTAAAGAAGTCTAAAACTACGATAAAAGCTCCTCCTTCTGTTCCACTGCCGCAACAACTTGGATTGCCACAACTTGGATTGCCACCTAATAAAATTACAAGGCAAATGCCTCAAGTATCCAAACAGCCTACCTTTTCACTTTCTGTTGCCAAAGATTCCGGCAGAGGTCGTGGCAGAGGTCGTGCAACCTGTCACATTCCATCTAAAAACCTTGTCACAGATAAAACAAAATCTACGGATGTGGTCTCGTCAATTATCAGTAATAAGTTGCCTACTCGTTCTTCTACTAGTAGCTGTGCCTCTTCTCAATCGGTTGATCAATATTTCTCAAATAAAGAAAGTGGAGAATGTCCTAATGCAAGTGTCCCAGAAAGCAATATTTATGCTCAAGATTCCGGCAGAGATCGTGCAACCTGCCACATTCCATCTAAAAACCTTGTCACAGATAAAAAAAAATCTACGGATGTGGTCTCGTCAATTATCAGTAATAAGTTGCCTACTCCTGCTTCTACTAGTAGCTGTGCCTCTTCTCAATCGGATGATCAATATTTCTTAAATAAAGAAAGTGGAGATGAATGTTCTAATGCAAGTGTCCCAGAAAGCAATATCGATACTCAATCCACAATGCAAAACGAATTCAACGATGAAGGAGAATATTTGGAAGTAATAGGTAATTTGCATTTATTTTATTTTTTTTATTTTTTGCTATTTGTTGTTTCATCAGTGATTATTTCATTGATTTATTATTTTATTAATTTGTAAAATTATTTCTCAATTTTCAGATTTCTCATCATTACACAAGATGATTCGTACAGAATTTATTGAAATGAAGAGACAAATTGATCATTTTAGTAGCAAAGTCGATATATGTGTGTTGGGGACCACACGCTACACGAGCGTGTCGACAGAGAGTGCGCCACGTCCGCGGGGCAGTACGTGCGCGCCACGACAACCGCAGTCAGTCGGTCTCAGGCCCCTGTACGATACGCATAATAAATATACGTACTAGCACCCGAACAGCGTTCATCGTCCATACTCATTTACATATTCTCGTCCTTGTACGAGGCACAACAACTGGCGCTGCGGAGGCTAATCAGACCTGTGTAAAGGAAGAGGACAGAACAAGAGCGAGGGGAAAGCAAGCAATGTCGACATCGGAAGAACTCAAGGCCCTCACGGCGGCCATTAACTCTCTTCTCCAGTTTCAGCTACGAAACGAAACGGAGAGACAGAACCCGGCATCGAGGAATCCGACGACATCGCACTCCGATCTCTACAATCAGCTCAGTGCTCGCGTGGAAAAATATGCATACGGGCTTGGCGATGAAACGAAGCCGTTCACAAATGGCTGCAACGCCACGAATACACCGTCGTCACAGAGGCAGCGTCACTACCGCCGGAAATGCAGACTCGACTCATTTTAGATAAGCTCGGACAAACAGAGTTCGACAGGTTAGTGAATCACGTCGCGCCTCAAAACCCGACGACAATGCCGCAAAACGAAGTCATCGAGACACTGAAAAATCTCTTTCGCGATAAAGTGCCGATCACACGCCGTCGCATAGAGATCTTAAACTATCGATACGTAAAGTCCGTTCCCATCACAGAACATATCGACCGCATTAACCGTCATGCATCAGACTTTGATCGCGCTAAGCTCACGGATGATAACCTCAGAGTCCTTTTGCTGTTACAATCTTTCTGCTACTCAGCGAAAATGACGAGCTAAAAAAAATAGCTTTACGTGTAGTCGAGAAGAATCCTAACGCTTCACTCAAGGACATCGTCGCGGAACTCGAAGCTCACACGAACGTATCGACTAGCCTAAAAATGCTCGAAAACCCGGTAGCAAGCTCATCTACAGCAGCTATCAACGCGGTCCATGCCAAACTGAAAAGCAAGACTCAGTCAAACCGTCAGTCAACGAATAAGAAAACAGATGTGAAGTGCAACGGTTGTGGAGGCGCCCACCAACGATCGGAATGCTCATTCCGCGACGCGTTGTGCCACAAGTGCTCTCGGAAGGGCCACATCGCTAAAGTGTGCCGGTCCGAATCAAAGAACACGGATACCGCCGCGAAAAGTGAAACTGCCGCGAAAGTGAAGTCGCCGTGAAAAACGCAAGTCTCGTAACGCAGTCAATTACCGCGGTCGGTAAGCGTCGTCGAAAATACGCTACGGCATCGGTGCTCGGTAAAATCGTACATCTGCAGTACGACTCAGGATCGGACATCACGGTTATCGGCAAAGACGAATGGGAGCGACTCGGGTCCCCAAAACTCGTCGCGAGTGAAATCGTTGAACACGCGGGCGGAAGTGAATTCAAAATGATCGGTAAATTTACGGAGAAGACTCAAGTCTTCGATCGCGAAGCAAAACTGGACATTCACGTAGCTGACCGCGCTGGTATAAATCTATTCGGATTAAACGCCATTGACAAACTCGATTTATGGTCTATCCCGCTAAATGATTACATAGATCAAGAAACCGCGACACGCGTTCAAAGCTCGGCAGCTTTACAACCTATCGTCGCTCAACAGACCGCGTTTTCAACAAACCTAGATCCCATCTCGGAACCGTCCGATTCGGGCGGAGGCAATCGGTCCGCCGCGACGCCTCTCAACGCCTATCAAAACGAACTGTATAAAAGTTTTCCTAACCTTTTTTCCAACGAACTAGGAAAATGCAATAGCCACCAGGTCAAGTTCCAGCTCATGGAGAACGCACGACCCGTACAGGCCCAGTGCAGACAAATTCCATATGCCATGGAAGAGCCGCTCAAAAGAGAGCTTCAACGGCTAGTCAAACTAGGAATAATCGAACGCGTGGAATCTTCAAAATGGGCAACACCCATTGTCATTGTAAGAAAGCCCAATGGTGAAATGCGCCTATGCGCAGACTACTCCACGGGTGTGAATTGCCTTTTGGTCGACAACCGGCACCCGCTGCCCAACGTAGAAAGCGCTACAGCCAAACTTAACGGAAATGCCTTTTTCAGCGTAATTGATCTCAGTGATGCGTTTTTCCAGCTGGAGATCGCCGAGGATCATCGGGAAATCACAACAATCATCACTCCGTTTGGTCTTTTTAGATACACCCGAGTACCCTTCGGGTTGAAGATAGCTCCCGCTGAATTCCAGGAAGCCATGGACAACACCCTAGCAGGATTGGATGGAGTGGATGCATACCTTGACGACGTCATCGTCAGAGGTTCCAATCGGCGGGAACACGACTTACGTCTTCGGAAAACCCTTCAACGTCTCGAAGAAAGAGGCTGGAAACTTAGACTCGACAAATGCAACTTCGCGCTAAAAGAAATCAAATTTCTCGGGCTAATCATAAACGCTAAAGGCATATCAGCCGACCCAGAAGCCACCCGTGCAATAGCAAATATGCCCAAACCTACAAACGTCGCAGAAGCTAAAAGCTTACTCGGTATGGTGAACCACTATGGGAAATTTATTCCCCACCTACATGAAATCAAGCATCCATTGGAAGATCTCACCCGGAAGAATCGACCCTGGATCTGGAATCAACAACACGATCAGACGATAGAGCAAATCAAAAAGATTATGCTTAGTCCACTTCTTTTAGAGCATTTCGACTCATCAAAAACCCTCGTCGTCGCGGCTGACGCCTGCTCTACGGGAATAGGAGGTGTCTTACTACAACGAGATTCGTGCGGACACGAACGAGCTGTGTACCACATGTCCCAGAGTCTCTCGGACACACAGCGAGGCTATTCTCAAATAGAAAAGGAGGCCCTAGCTCTTGTCACGGCAGTCGAACGCTTTCACAAGTTTCTGTGGGGACGGAGGTTCATTCTACTCACGGACCACAAACCTCTAGTCGCGCTTTTGCAGACGGAGAATACAAGAGGCCTTAAACCTACGACAGCTGCACGACTCAAAAGATGGGCCATACGACTCTTAGGTTACGACTTCGAGATCAAGTACATCCGGACAGAAGAATTTGGACATGCAGATGCGTTGTCACGCTTGATAGACAAATTTCGTCGCGACAACATCGAAGAAATCCAGGTTGCCAGCATCCGATCTGTGGAGTTAGAGGTTCAGCAAATTAGGAACCTATCAATCGACTCCTTCGGAGAAGATCTGCGTGACAAGCTCAAAACCGCTACCAAGGCAGACAAGGACCTCGTAGCAGTCATGGAAGCCATCGCAAGTGGCTGGAAAGCCACTATAGGTACAGAAATCGTGGAACACTACAAGAAACGCCGTGACAATCTCAGCACCGTAGACGAGACACTGCTGTTAGGCGACAGAGTAATTATTCCGAAGATAATGCAACACGAAATTTTGACGGCTCTCCACAAGGGGCATCCTGGCATCAGAAGAATGAAACAACTCGCCAGGGAATACGTCTACTGGCCGAGAATCTCTGATGACATCGAACATCTTGTTCGCCAGTGCGATGCATGTGCCTTGACGCAAAAATTGCCGATAAAGGTACCCCTCAATCCGTGGCCTATCCCGAGAAGACCACTAGAACGCATGCACATTGATTATGCTGGTCCTATCGACGGCCAGTACATCCTTATTTTCGTAGATGCATATTCTAAATTTTTCGATTTAGCCATCACGCCCACAATCTCGGCAAGTCGCACTGTGGAGTTGTGCCATGAAGTTTTCTCCAGGTACGGACCGCCAGAAGTTCTAATCAGCGACCATGGCACCCAATTCACGTCAGGACTGTTCGCTGATCTCTGCAAGAACCTACAGATCACTCATTTATTATCACCGGTCAACCATCCCCAATCAAATGGACAAGCTGAGAGAACAGTCGACACAGTAAAGAGAGCCATAGCTAAAGACCCATCTAATTGGAAAAAAAACACTGTACGAATTCCTCTACAGTTACCGCTATACGCCTTGTGCGTCAGCACCAGGAGGGAAGTCACCTGCAGAGTTATTCTTTGGACGCCAAATCAACTCACCTTTCTCAAAACTATTTCCCAAACTCGAGGAGGAAGAAGACGTCCCACCTGATCTCGTAACAAAACAAACAAATATGGAAAATCAGTTTACGAAGCACCATGGCTCCCGCCAACGACGTTTATCAGTCGGAGATCGTGTCATAGTGCTCACCCGGAACGATAAACGTGAGCAAGGCAACATTATTAAAGTCCTATCCGAAGTACGTTGTGTCATACGTCTCGACAATGGTAAAGACGTTGAAAGACACATAAACCACATCTGGAGGGGTGGAACTAACACTCCTGCGCAAGGCCCAGCAGAGGACGACACTTGGTTGTACACCGACTTCAATTCGGATTTGGACCCTGGACCAGCTATCGCCCCGGCCGTTGTGGAACAACCACCTAGGCCTCAGAACCCCGATAACAGAGTTCACGAAGATGTTGTAGCAAATGCGACCCCAAGACGTTCTACTCGTGATCGGGCCCCACCGAGAAGACTGGTGCTGGACCCAAATATCAAATCGTACTCCGAACAATAATCTTTCTATTTTAGGAGGGAGATGTTGGGGACCACACGCTACACGAGCGTGTCGACAGAGAGTGCGCCACGTCCGCGGGGCAGTACGTGCGCGCCACGACAACCGCAGTCAGTCGGTCTCAGGCCCCTGTACGATACGCATAATAAATATACGTACTAGCACCCGAACAGCGTTCATCGTCCATACTCATTTACATATTCTCGTCCTTGTACGAGGCACAACAATGTGTGATGAACCAGGAAAAACTGAACCGTTTCTTATTACCCGGTGAAAAAATTATTAAAAGACCATTAAACTTTCCTTCACTTCCAGTTAACAATGAGGTGCAGTTAAACTGTCTTGAAAATTTCTTAAAAGATGATGGCAATTTATCTGCGGCAGTAAGTGTGTTCTTTATTGTAACGTTATTTTATTGTATGTATGTACATGTTGTGTAACTATGTTTCATCTTTGCTTTTCGTTTCTCTTTCAGTCTATATATTTATCCAAATATATTGACCCTGGTAGTCTTGATAATTCTGTTCGAAAGGTTCTGTCAAAAATTATGACAAACACTTTGGCTCAAACATATAGTTTTCAAGGTCGAGGAAACAAACGTAAATTTGAAGCACTTAAAACTTGGGAACTTATACAATGTATGTTTTTGTATTAATTTATTATTGTTTCTAAACTTAAAGCGATATACTTTTTATAATTGTAATCTTATCTACTATTATTTTTATTTGCTTATTTCTCTTTAAGGGCTGGTTGTTCCAACTTGTTAAGGTTTATTACAAAATTTACCTATAACGTAAACATATGTCTTTATTTTTTAAATAAATAGACACATAATATGTAAAGCTTACCAAAAAGTTGGAACAATTAGCTCTAAATATTCGATTTTAGTTTACTTGCATCTGTATAACTAGCAACTTTTAAACTTTAGGTGCTCTATTGCAAAGTTTTGAAGGTGATTCCTTAACAACTGCAGAAAAAGTAGTTGGTTCGTGGCTTTCCAATGCTAAATGGCGTCAACAAACTGACGGTACTACATTGCGTCAAAAACCTCCAAAGGATCAAGTACAAAGTTCTTAAGTATATTAGTTTTAAGTTTAATTAATTATTTTAATTGTAAGTTGATACATTTTTATTTAATTTTTCATTCCAAGTTGATACAATATTCATTGTTTTTCAATAATTCGTTCCTTGGCTCCTCTATTTTAAGTCATAAAACCATATATATATATATACAAAATTTGTATTCAAACGATTATAATTCCGTGTATTTTTATTAGTATGGACTACTATTCAAAAGGGAAAAGATAGTTTAGTTAAAGAAACTGTTTGTATCAGTTTGATTGTTTTTCTCTTCTGAGGAAAGGCTATTATTCGAATAACGGTCCCGTATACTTTTACCAAACAAATGGAACTAGAAGTTTATATAAAGTTGCCGTTTCATTATTTTTAAGATTTTCTTTGCCGCGGTTTTATTTGCCGAATTTCCAATTTTATATAGATTGCTTAGATTTAATTGTCTCGAGGAAAGGCCCCGCGCGTAACTTCCAGACAATGATTCCGTATATTTGTATTAGTATGGACTACTATTAAAAAAAAGGGAACGGATAGTTTAAAGAAAACTGCTTGTATCAGTTTGATTGTTTTTCTTTTGAGGAAAGGCTATTATTCGGATAATGGTCCCGTGTACTTTTGCCAAACGAATGCAGCATAGAGATTTATATATAAAGCAGCCGTTATTTTTCGAGAATTTCTTTGATGCTGCCGCGGTATTATTTACCAAATTTCTGATTTTTGATAAGAAACAGAATGCATGTTGAAATACAACGAGCATGATAAATCGACGAAAAATACGATGTACGGACTGCGTTCCTTGATATATGTAAGCGCAGTTCCTTCCAAATAATTCTGTTATACGATAATTTAATACTTTCCTGTAAAATCAACGAAAAACAAATTGTTAATTTTTTATAATTCAAAGATGTAATCTAATTTGTTTCTAATATATATATAGAGAGAGAGAGGAGTAAAACATGTTACCATGAAATAGTTGTAAGAGATGGTTGAGAAAGCCAATCAAATACTTGTATTATATTAATTAATGCGTTTATAATACAAAAAGAAAGACCTGATGTTCTATGATTTTATTTTACGCTTATAGCTTGAGATTCTTCACGTAAATTAAAACAAAAATGTTTATTTAGCTTTAGAAGAGAAAGTAATTATTGTAAAACAGATTATTGAGAGACATGACCAAAATATTGCATTTTATTTCGTAAGTTGAAATGCTTTGAAACGTTTTTCTTTTCCCTCTACCTTTCTTGAAAGATAAAGGAGAAGAAAACTACTTCAAAGCATTATTGCAGGTAGCATCAGTCGACCGCAATCTGTATATACCAAATAAAGCTTTATATAACCTCAAATTGAATCTATATCGAATCGATATCGATTCGATATAGATTCGATTTGAGGTTATCTACCAAATAATACCACTGTAATAATGTTATGTATAGCTTTTATAATAAATGTTATGGCTAAAACATAAATTTCTACACTATTTCTTTTAAATTATATTAATAAATATTAGGATTAAGGGTGAACGAGTGATTTTTTTAGCTTCGAAAAATATTCGAAATCGTGGACACGATTGAATCGAAATCGATCTTTAAATTGATATAATTTCGACAAATGGTTTCGATATCGAATTGATATCGATTCGAAGTTTATTTCTCACTGGGTATGGTACAGTTGAGAAGAAAAGAATTGATGAATCATATGTTACAAGTGCTTGCAAATGGAACATCGAATAGCATTAATTGCATTACTGCATTGCATTAATTGCATACTATTTCTACTAAAATTTAAACCTAGGAAATAGACCTTTACATAAGATGTAGAACTGTTGAGAATTTGAGATGTTTTAATTATATACAAAAATAGTATAATATACGATACTTTATTTCATAATTATACATTCTTACAAATAAAAGAAAAGTTTAGAAACTCTTAAACAAAAATTAAATACCTTTACTTGAATGTAGAAATTGTATTGCACACTGCGTAAGTGTAAAAATAAAATTATCTCTCTTTTAAAACTATTTTTTTCCAGTGTACTATTAAACTCTAAAAATAAATCATAACTCTTTGGTGCAAGTGGACAACAGATTTGATGGTATACTTAGAATAGAGATGTAGTCTATTATTACTAAGATGATACATTTCACAGATCCTATATCCTCTACAGCGTTTCTTGATGATGTAATCATAATTATCATAATCAATAAAAAAAAAAGGATTTATGAAAATAAAGCCCAACATAATAGCTGGACTATGAAACATAACTCTTTCTTGAAACATTCCATTATTTAAATGAATAAGTTGAAGCATTTGTAAGATAAAATGTACTAAAATAAAATATTTACATGCATGTTTCAGAGTTTTCTGTTTGTGATAAATCCATGTTTTGATTTGGGGTAACGTTCTATTAGCCAGTAAAGGGTACTTTCTTTTCATTTGTTGAATTTCTTGGAATGACGGTATAGTGAGATTTTCCATATGTTCAGCAAATGCTTCGAGCACTGCTTTTTTTTCCTCTTCAGTCCAGCGCATTTTTTTAGTTTTTCCGTAGGGCGAGGCTAAAAAGGAACAATATTAAAAAATAATACACACAATATATGCACACTATAGCTACGGTCAGCCAAAAAAATAACTTTGCAGCTGTTGTAAGATTCATTAATAATTAGTTCTTACTCGTAGTTCCTGCCGGATTTAACTATGAACCAATCATAGAATTAAATAATCTTACAACAGTTACATTGCCGTTTTTCTGCTGAACACAGTTAATGATAAGTTTTTTTAATTGCGACAGTAAACACTGTAATCACACAAGAGTAAAAAAAAACTAACATTAAATGATACATGTGTGGCGAGTCAATTAGAGACGGAATATTGTTAAATCCAAATATTTATTGCACACCGTTACAATCGCGACCTTCTTCTTCCGCTATCTTTTCTAATCTTCACCTTCCGCTCGTCGCTCGCTGCGACTTTCAATATATCGATGCGATACTTCTCGCTTGACTCTCTTTCGACTTACAACACATGTTTAATGCAATACATATCGAAAAATATTCTTGCATAATGTTATACAGGGTGTCCTATTTTAACTTTTGCACGTAATATCCCAGGAATCAATAATTTTATTTAAAAATAGTTTCAAACAAAAGTTGTATAGTTTGGAGGGGGCCATAAGATGAGCTGACTAAATTTTGGGTTTGGCAACTACTTTAGACCCAATAAGACCCAACTTGATTTTTTAAATGAAAACCCAAATTTTTATTGTACCATCTTTTTCTATTAATTAATATGAACAACTTTTGTCTGAAACATTTTTCTATTTTTACAATATCTCGACAATTATTTGTCAGAGGGAAAAGTGATACAAAACTTTTTGACTTGATTTTGTCTCAAGAACATGCTATTGCAATAGTACTCCAACTTTTTTAAATATTTATGTGTGCATCTCCTTGGAGCATGTATATACATAAATATTTAAAAAAGTTGGAATATTATTGCAATAGCATGTTCTTGAGACAAAATCAAGTTAAAAAGTTCTATATCACTTTTTCCTCTGACAAATAATTGTCGAGATATTGTAAGATAAATATTTAAGAAAAATTATTTAATTTTCCTTGAATATCTCAAAAAGTATTAGGCAAATAGAAAAATGTTTCAGACAAAAGTTGTTCAAATTAATTAGTAGAAAAAGATGGTACAATAAAAATTTGGATTTCTATTTAAAAAAATTAAGTTGGGTTTGAATTTAAAGTAAACACCGGACCCAATATTTAGCAAGCTCATTTGATGGCTCTCTCAAAACCATACAACTTTTGTCTGAAATATTTTTCAATAAAATCATGTCCCTGAGATATTATGGTGCAAAAGTTGAAATAGAACACCCGTATAATATATTAATCTTGGTGGAAAATTTGAAATAATAGGCTGTTTAGAATGATACAGCACACTTCACATAATAGAGCAAACTTTTATATATAGTGAAAACCTCACTAGATCTTTTGCGTTTCTTATTAATGGGAGTTTTCTGATTTTCATCCTGATTTTCATATGATGTTGAAGCTTCTTCAGTGACACACGGGGATACATCTAAAATAATAATTTATATTACCATTTTGAAAAGTATCTAAGAATACGATGTTGGACACGGCTTGTTCCACGGGAGGTATAGGCGATGTCTCTTCCAGTTATATATGCTCTAAGATGAGCGGCCATTTCATTTGGGGTATTCTGACCCGAACTGAAAATCCAGCCAACATACCTTTTTTGATGAAATTAACGATCTAGTATAGGCCGGTATTCATAGTCGAATCTTATATTTAAGACCATCTTAAGTACGATCTTAAGATGTTATGAACCAATCACAGAGCCGTATTAGCATCTTAAGACATTACTTAATGTTTGCTGGATCTTATTATAAATTATAATTATTTTACGTTTTATGTACAGATCTATGCTAATTAGTTAGGTTTCAAATTTAATACAGATAGTGCATTAATGCTATTCGATGTGCCTGCATTTGTAAGGTCTTAACATAGAAGTCATCAAATTTTTTCGTTCTTTCTGTTGTGCCGTTATCTCGGATTGGAGGGATCGGCACAGAGTTCTTTGAATCCGCCGGGAGGAAGGAACAATCACTTAACAGCTGCTTGTTTTCAATAGCGATTTAATAAAACGTTTATTTATCAAATATCTTCCTTAATTCACTGCCCTGACTTGCGGGCGTTCGCTATTACATTCAGTTACGTCGGTCGTGCGCGATTAGTCTTACCTTCCAGACTGCCCGCCGCTTCTCGGAAGGGCGGGCTTTTTATCTCTCGCGTATTACTTCCGCGATGCTGACTTAGCTCAGCGCTTTTGCTTCCGGGTGCGCGACCTGGAAGCCGTTTGCGACACCCGGAATGCCATCTCAGGAGAGTTTGGCAATATTCGGAATGCGCGCTGACAGCTAGGTGTCGCAATTAGGGCACGGCGACTTCCGCCTCACAACATCCCTCCCCCCTGGGGAAAAGAAAAACTGAGATTTCCAATTGAAGTTTTTCGCATGATGTATTTACTTTTGTGTTTCTATTTTTATGCTTTTTGTTGTGTGAGAAAGTCGCGTTGCTTGTTCTTGCTTGTTTTCCTTTTTTCTATCTAGATTATCGCGATTATGATCCCTGTTATAATTACGATTAGAGACAGGGATCCTACGGAGTACATTATATATTTATTTGATAGGACGCTGGCCTGGTTGTCTTCCAATTAAGGTGTGGAAAACAACCATGCCTGTGGCTCATGTGACGACGCTCGCAATTGTTCTCTTTCGCTCTTATATATATCTGCACCTCGCAGGGCGCGTGCGGCGTTATGAAGTATACCGGGTGGTTCGTGTTACACACGAACGTTGTGTCGGACTGTTTACATTTATTCAGATCATTTTCCTTTAGTGTTACATAATTTCGGTTTTCCTTGTCAATACTTGTCAATAGCTAGTAGGTCGTACGTAGTTTTCGGTATTACAAATATATTTTTACGGTCACGTACCGGTAGGGAGTTTATTCTTACAATTTTGTAGTTTAAATATGTGACAATGGGGAATTTCGGCTTGTATTTTAAATGCTGTTACCTCGTAAGGCGGTCTCGGTTCGGGTGTCATCGCTCTCACAAGGTGTAACGCGACGAAGGGATCCTCTAACAGGAATGCTATCTAGTCTTGGTGTTGCTTTCTATCATATTTTGCTGACTATGTCTGTCTACGAGTTCCTACTTTTTAATGAATCGCTTAGTCTTAGTCTGTCACCGTTCTCGTACATTTTGTGACGTTTGTTTGTAATGGCTCCTTTGGAACGTGTTGTGCCAGTCCGGCGTGTGGTGGATCCTGAGGGTCCTCAGGATGAAGAGGAGGAGGATGGCCTCCCACGTTTGGTCGTTACGGCCTTGCCGTTGGGTCGTACTGCTCAACTTATTCCCATGTTGGGGACGCATCATTCCGCTTGGCGATTGGCCTGATTGGTTGCTGGGGCTGAGTCGTTTTTGGCCCTTTGATGACCGTACCACCGACCCTACGGTGGTGTTCTTGCGCTCTCAACTTCACGGCCTCCACCCGATTGGGAGGGGTCGTGCCCAGCTGTTAGCGCGTGTAATGGCAATGTCTGGTCGAGATCGTCTGATGGCTGGGCGGGGGCATGGTGCTCCCCGTCGCGATTAATTGTAAGTTTTGTTCATTTTATTTACTGTGTTATGCTAAGTCTTCTGCTTGTGCTTTCTTTCTTTTCCTTCTTATCGTTAGTGTTCGATGAAAGCTTTTAATCGATTTGCGTGGACGCGTAACGTCTTTCTTTTAATTTTCAACTGCATAATTCACGTCGTCGTGTTTCTCGATAATTACGTACGGTCCAATCCATTGGGGCTCGAGTTTCTTTGATCGTCCGCGTCGTACTGTCCGCGTCGTACTGTCATGTAGCAGTACCTTGTCGCCTACTCTAAATGTTTCTTTATGCGTCCTTTTGTCGAATTGTCGTTTCGCCTTGCTTAATTTTCTGCTGGCGTAGATGTTCGGTTGAACTTGGCCTACTGGCCCCTGAAAACGTACGGCTCCGGTGTCGAAATCTGATGCTTCCGTCGCCGCGCTCAGCTTATCTTCTTTTAAATAAAATATGTTGCAAGTTTTTCCTAATGCTTTTCGCTCTTTGCTATTTAAATGATTAGTTTGCAATTGCGCGTATAATTTCTTGACTTGCGCTGAAATGGATTCGCGTTTTTTGGTCGCGTGTAACGTGAGCACGTCAGTGGTGTCACTTACCGGTTTTTCTTTTACAGCTACGCGCGGTATAGGTGTCTCTACTAATTTTTCCGCGCCGTTGGACATGCTTATCGGGTATTCGAAATCTGTCGGCTCCATCAAACAGTGTCCGATGAATACTCTTGGTGTAGGTTCTTTACCTTTTTCGATACCTACTCTGCTGCAGGGTGGTGAGGTTTTCTTATATGGTCGGAGTTTAAATGTAACTCTTCCGATGTGTACCTGCTTTGTGGCGTGTGAGATAGCGGCTTTGCGCTTCGTGAGGAAATCATTCCCCAGTATTCCCTCATGATCGATCGGGAAATCATCCTCTACCACGTACATGGTATGGCGTACTTTCTGGTTTCCGAGATCTATGGTTGCTTTTATTTTTCCGAGCGTGTGGATCTTGTGTCCCGTCACTCCGGTCAAAGTCAGACGTTTTTCTTGCACCATAGTGTTGCCTTTTAAATTTCCTACTTTGATTAGCGTCAGGATCGCTCCTGAGTCTAATAGGAAATTTGTCTTGCCTTTCTTGGCCTCTTGAATCGGCAGTGTTATCAGGTTTAAGGTGTGCATGTTATGCTTTCCCGTTATCTGCGACATTTGATACTGTTAAGAATTTAAATGTAAATTCAATAGGAAAAGCAAATTTCTATAGGCTAGTTCGAAGCATCACTCAGTATGTATTGTCACGAGGTTTGAGCGTGTCCTATGCGTGAACAATGTTATTCTATAAGCTCGACACAGTCAGAAGTCAGTCGTACACGAGCAGTCGCTGGCTAAAGACGTTAATGTATAGACTCCGTTTCAAATAAACGATATTTGTTCTTTGTGATAAGAAAAGTCTCAACAGGTTATGGGCCCAGTATAACGCATTAGAGAAGCATAAGTTACTCAAGTGAAGTTAGAGTGATACTGGGTATATCGACTGTCAATCTCAAGGATGTCAACGATGGATGCGGGTGCATTCAAGATTGAAAAGCTGCGAGATGCAGAAAATTGGCAGCAGTGGCGTTTTGTCGTGGAAACGTTGTTGGACAACGATGACCTCCTAGGAGTGTGCGACGGGACCGTACCTATTCCCGCGAAGGACGACGAGAAGCCAGCATGGAATAAAGCCAATAAGGCTGCGAAAAAGTTGATAGTTACAACCATTGAAAGTAAGCCGTTGCAGTTAATCATGGGATGTAAGAATGCAGCGGAAATGTGGAAGAAATTGCACAGCATTTATGATTTGAAAAGTGAGGAAAGTTTGTCGCTCACACAGAAGCAATTCTTCGATTTTCAGTGGAACGTTAGTGAAAACGTAGCAACGAACATTTCAAATGTTCAGCAAATAGCCAGCAAAATAAAGTCGCTAGGGAGCGATGTAACGGATTCAATGTTGATATCTAGAATCCTTTCGACCTTGCCTCAAGAGTACGCTCATTTCCACAGTGCTTGGGAAAGCACAGCAGGTGCGAAGAGGACAATAGATAATCTGCTGACAAGGCTAATGACCGAAGAGGTACGACTACACAGGAGCGCGACAACGTCGGAGAGCGAAACGCAGGCATTGCTATCTAAATCAAAAGTAAATAAACCAGGAGCGAAGATAAGTTCCGATAAACGATATAATTACGATAAACGGTATAACGACAGCAAGTTCAAAAAGCGAGGTTGTTTTAATTGTGGAAAGCCGGATCATATGCAGAAAGACTGTCCTGGATGTTTCAAATGTGGTGGCAAAAATCACATACCTAGAAACTGTTACGCCAGTGAAGATCGCAAGAGCGAGTATAGAGGTAACAATGAAAGAAGAGAGAAGGAGTACAAGCAGCCACAAAAGCAAGCGTTCATGGTACGAGTTGACGAGAAATACAGTAAGGAACATTGGCTGATCGACTCAGGTGCGTCCGATCACATGACGAGCAGAGGTGACTGGTTCACTGAATACAAACAGTTTGGAACACCGACGACGATTCGAGTGGGCAACGGTGCAGTCGTGTCAGCGCTTGGGAGAGGCAACATCGACGTGCAGATGCGTGTGAGAGGAAGATGGTATGATGCGCGATTATATGATGTATTGTATGCGCCGGGTTTGAATCAAAATTTATTTTCTGTAAAAATGACCGCGAAAAAAGGCGTTGATATGGCCGTGACAAATAGAGGAAAAATTTGTACGTTTTATAAAAACGGTAATATAGTTGCAACCGGTTTAGAAATTGGAGAGTTATATCGAATTGATATGCGAGTAATTCTTCCAAAAAATGCGAATGTGGCAAGCGCGGTCGATACCCTGCAATTATGGCATGAGAGGCTCGCACATCAGAATAAAAAACACGTAAAAAGTTTTTTAAAGAATTTAAATATTAATGTAGAAGTAGATAATGAATTTTGTGATGCATGTGCTTATGGAAAGCAACATCGTACAATGTTTGGTAAAAATACTGCTAGGGCTAAAGAGCCACGAAAAAAAATTTATTCGGATGTGTGTGGTCCTATGGGTGTGGATTCACTTGGCAAAAGACGATATTATGTCGTTTTTAAAGATGATTTTACGAGTTATAGAACCGTGTATTTCTTGAAAAATAAATCAGGAGTAAAATTAAAAATAGAACATTACTGTAATGAGATTAGAACGCAATTTGGGCGCGATATTAAAGAATTAGTTACAGACGGTGGTCGTGAATACATTGACAAAGATGTTAATGAATTTCTTAGTAAAAGGGGAATAAAGCATACTGTAACGGTACCGTATACACCCGAACAGAATGGTATAGCTGAGAGGGAAAATAGAATTGTTATGGAAGCAGCGCGATCGGTTTTATATGCGCAAAATAACATGCCTGAATTCTTGTGGGCAGAGGCAATCAACTATGTAGTTCATGTATTAAATAGAAGTGGCCCAACTAAAGTTGAAAATAAAACTCCATATGAGTTATGGCATGGTAACTCAATTGATGTAAAATATTTTAAAGTATTTGGCACCGAATGTTTTGTACATATACCGAAAGAAAAACGGCGAAAGCTAGATAGGAAAGCGATGAAAGGTTACTTAGTAGGATATTTAGAAGACTTGAAAGGTTATAGAGTATATGTACCAGAAAAGAGAGATGTAAAAATTACTAGAGATGTTCAGTTTAAGAATGAAAAACTGTCAACTGCGTATATAGAAATTGAAACTATGAGCCCAAATAGAGAGCCGTTAAATGTATCGCGAGAAATTGAAACTATAAGTCCAAAGAGAGAACCGTTAAATGTATCGCGAGAAAGTATTTATGACGACGCGGAATATTTACAGGTCGACACAGAAGATAACAATGAAAAAACGCGAACACTACGTGATAGAACGAAAGTAAGAAAACCAAGCTGGTATGGCAGTCCGTGCGCCAATATTGCGGAAGTAGTTCCGAGAAATTACAATGAAGCGATTAATTCAAAAGAGTCTAAAAATTGGATTATTGCAATGAATGACGAGTTAAACTCATTAAAAAATAATAATACTTGGCAATTAGTAGATAAACCGAAGAATGCGAAGGTTTTAGGAAATCGTTGGGTATTTAGAAAGAAAGAATGCGATGAAAACGTGAAATATAAAGCCAGATTAGTAATAAAAGGGTGTTCACAACGCGAGGGTATAGATTATATCGAAACTTTCAGTCCAGTTGTACGATATGATACACTGCGAACAATATTAAGTGTAGCGGCAAGTAGTAAGCTAAAAATGCGACAATTTGATGTAAAGACAGCTTTCTTGTACAGTCCTTTAAAGGAAGAGATCTTTATGAGTCAGCCAGAAGACTTTGAAAATGGTACAAGTAAGGTGTGCAAGTTAATAAAAAGTATATATGGGTTGAAACAAGCACCCAGATGCTGGGGCGAACTTTTTGAGAAATTCCTAAAAGATTGCAATTTAAGGGAGAGTAAAGCCGATCCATGTTTGTACTATAGAAAGAAACGCGGTAAAATTTTGATAATAGCTTTATGGGTAGATGATGGCTTAGTGTTAGGATCATGCGAAAAAGAGATTGATGAGTTCCTTTGTAAATTAAGCAACAAATTTGAAATAACAATTTTTGAGAATGTAAGAATGTTTTTAGGAATGGAAATTTATAGATTAAGTGATGATATGATTTTTGTAAATCAAGAAACATATGCGAGAAAAATTGTAGAGCGATTCAATATGAGTGATGCGAAAGAAGTAAAAATTCCGATTGAGCATGAGTGGGATGCATATGATTCCAAAGACACTGATAGCAGTGTGCCCTACCGAGAAGCAGTAGGTAATCTAATGTTTTTGCAAGTTGTAAGTAGGATAGATATTGCGTTTGCGTTGAATGTAGCATCAAGAGCGTTAGATAATCCGACAAAAGCACATTGGAATTTAGTTAAACGAATAATTCGTTAAGTTAAGGGTACTGCGAATTACGGAATTGTATATGGCGCAAATAGTCAATTTAAAACTTTTTCTGATGCCGACTATGCAGGTGATAAAGAAACACGAAAATCCACAACAGTTGTAGTATGTATGTATGGCGGAGCTGCGATTAGCTGGCAAAGTAAGAAACAACAATGTGTAGCTGTTTCTACAACAGAAGCCGAATACGTAAGTGCAGCAGCAGCAGCGAGAGAGAATGTGTGGGTCATGAGATTATTAAGAGAACTTGATGTAAGTGTGAGTGAGAATATATTATATATAGATAATCAAAGTGCGTTGAAACTGGTGAAGAATCCTGAGTTTCACCAAAGAAATAAACATATTGATGTGAAATATCATTTTGTGCGAGATCTCTATGAAAGAGGTGAGATAAATGTATGTTATGTAAGAACTGAAAAACAGTTAGCTGATATTTTCACAAAAGTTTTAAATGTTAAAAGATTTGAGTTTTTGCGCAGCAAGTTAGGGATTGTAAGCAAAGATAATGTTTGCATAGAAAATTAGCTTTTAGGGAGAGTGTTAAGAATTTAAATGTAAATTCAATAGGAAAAGCAAACTATAGGCTAGTTCGAAGCATCACTCAGTATGTATTGTCACGAGGTTTGAGCGTGTCCTATGCGTGAACAATGTTATTCTATAAGCTCGACACAGTCAGAAGTCAGTCGTACACGAGCAGTCGCTGGCTAAAGACGTTAATGTATAGACTCCGTTTCAAATAAACGATATTTGTTCTTTGTGATAAGAAAAGTCTCAACAGATACTCCTCGGCGGCTCGTGCCTTATTCTTCCTGGGTCTCTCGTCTTCTTCGCTGCCGCTGCTGGAGGAAGTTTCATCGCTCGTTTCTCGCGATTTCTTTTTTCTTACCTTCAAACCATTTATTGGCGCCTTTTTGGTGGCGTCCGTTTTCGATCGGTTTGATCGTTCCGTGTTGGGTCGTCCGTTCAGCAACCAACACTCTTCTCGCTTATGTCCGATCTTTCTGCAATAAGTGCACTCGATCGTGTTTATCCCGCCGGGCTTGTCCGCTCTCGGCAGCGCGAATTTATTTGCTTGTCGGCTCGTACGGCAGTCTCGCCCGTAATGGCCTGTTTTTCCACATTTGTGACATTCAATTCCAACGTTTCGAGCTTGTCGAGATTGCTCCTGACCGTCTTCGTTTCGGTCGGTATTATAAGTCGAGCGCTGAGGAGGACCCTTCAATTTCTCCTCTGACGTGGCGCCCAAAATTGCTGCTGTTAGATTAGCGTAATTTCGTGATCGCACGATAGTTTGAATGTCATCTCGGAGTCCTAGCTGGAAATTTTCTAGCGCTAGCTCCTGCATTGTATCTAATATCGCTTTTCTTTGTTCTGAAGAATGTTCACGGCCTTCGATCATTGATTGATATAGTTCCATTGATAATTTATCTACACGGAGTCCGTATTCTCTCGCGCTTTCGCTTGGCTTTTCCCGGAGCATATTAAATTCTTTCTGAATGTGCGTGGTGCTTCGTTTTGCTAAATAGCACATTTCTATTTCCTGCTTCAGTTGAGCGAAAGAATGTATGTCTCGCGTTTGGAAATCGTACATGGCCTTGCCCGTCAATTTCGTGCAGAGTATAGCCTTTAATAATGATTTTTCCTCTGCGGGATTAATTTCATTCATCGCATAGGTGCTGGCGTTTAGAAATTTTTGTACCTGACTGCGCGACGTTCCGTCGATTTCCGGAATCATATCGCGGGCTTCCGTTAATTTAATGTACGTATTTATGGGATCGTGTTGGTTTCTGACGTCTCCCAACGTTCGTCCGTAAGTTATGTCGAGTGGGCCTTAGCTGCGTACGCGGCGACCTTTTTCGTCGGGGCGATCGTAATTTGCGGCTTCTATCCGGCTCATGCGATCCTGCATGTCGCGCATGACGCGAAAGATTTCGACAGAGCGCTCAAACTCCGCGGCCTCCGCACGGTTCAAACGATCCTGCATGTCGCGCATCATATTCAAAATGTCGGTGAGCACGGAGCCCTGTGCTCCTGGACTTGCTCGCACCGGTTCAGGGGCTCGGTTTTGGTCGATATCGGATGGTCGCCCGTTAACCGAGGGTCGGGGTCGCGCTAATTCCGCGTTGACCTGCTCGGGTGTCCTCGGCCTATTGTGAGTCTCGTCACGGGGCATATTGTCTTGAGTCGCTCTTCCTTACTGGCTCATAATGTCCTCCTCGGACTCCTCGCCTCGTGAATCGAGACTACTGTTGTAGCGTGTGTCACTGTCCCAGTGTAGCCACCACGCGTCACTGTCTGCGGCGTCTGAATGTGCGTTTGCTTGTGTCGGGGTCAGTCTACCGTCACCGTTATTATTTTCGCGCGCTAAACTTGCGTCTACTTCGTCGTTGCTTGTACCGTTGCTATCTCGCGGGTTTTCGTGCGCGTCGCAAAGGCTGGCGTCTAAAAATCCAAATTCGCGTTCTACGACGACGTTGGGGTGTAACTCGAACACCGGTGTGCTCGCGTCGTCGAGTTGCGCGTCTAAGTTTCGTCTCACGCGGTCTAAATCGTCGTTCGCGAGTCGTGTGGTGCGGACACGATTTCGGATGCTGTTCTCGATAGCTCGTTGCGCGCGCTCGCTAAGCACGAATGACGCGTTGCTGACGGGGTGATGCCGGGTCAAGTCGTCCGACATCTATCAAAGTTTACGCTTTTTATACCCTGCAATCGCGAAATGTTTTTCGGCGCTCGCGGTTGTGTTGCCTGCAATCACGAAATGTTCTTTCGGCGTTCGCTATCGCGGGGGACGCTCGCAGAGATATATTCTGTTCGTCGCGGCGCGTGCCTGTGTCGGCTTACAATGAAATGCTGACTTACAGTACCGCCGTATGACACATCGTGACCGCTTTCTGCCGCGCTGATGCCTGACAGGGCCGCTCCGCTGCTTCTGCGTTGTCTCCGCTTTGCTGCGTTCCTGCGGCGCTGCTTCGCTGGCTCGCTGCGTCCCTGCGTCGCTGCTCCGGGCTGGCGAGTCCGTGCGGTAGGTCGGGGCCTCTCCGGTGTCGCTGATAACACGCGGGGCTGCTACCGTTGCTTCACTCACTCGGGATCCGGCTGGCTTTTCCTCTCCGGGATGTGTCACCGCCGTTTGATGATCCGTTCCCTTTTTCAGGCGTAATTCTGCAGGATGTCCTCTTCCGGTTGGCAGGATCCCACCGCTGCCACCAATTTGTTGTGCCGTTATCTCGGATTGGAGGGATCGGCACAGAGTTCTTTGGATCCGCCGGGAGGAAGGAACAATCACTTAACAGCTGCTTGTTTTCAAGAGCGATTTAATAAAACGTTTATTTATCAAACACAAATATCTTCCTTAATTCACTGCCCTGACTTGCGGGCGTTCGCTATTACATTCAGTTACGTCGGTCGTGCGCGATTAGTCTTACGTTCCAGACTGCCCGCCGCTTCTCGGAAGGGCGGGCTTTTTATCTCTCGCGTATTACTTCCGCGATGCTGACTTAGCTGTCAGCGCTTTTGCTTCCGGGTGCGCGACCTGGAAGCCGTTTGCGACACCCGGAGTGCCATCTCAGGAGAGTTTGGCAATATTCGGAATGCGCGCTGACAGCTAGGTGTCGCAATTAGGGCACGGCGACTTCCGCCTCACAACATCCCGTTGTACTTCGTCGCTGACGACGAATTGTGACAGATCTAGATTGATCTGACTCTCCTGCAGCTCTACACCGGTATCACTGGAATCTGGTTGTGACACCTGTTGAATGACCACATCTGGCACTGCTCTGCTCTCCCTTTGGTCCATCTGCACCGTGGCTGCTTCTGATTGGCCGTCTGACATCCCTGGCGTCTGCTCGGGCGTCACACGACTCGCTACGGGAATCGAATGTAAAACATCCGATTCCAATGTGAGTATTGTTATGTAATAATCAAAAAATAATATTTTTTTACATACGTTGCCGGAAAAAGTCTGTAAAATGCTTATTCAATAATAATAAACATGAAAATAAATTGGGAAGAAAGCAGGACTCGAGCCTGCAACGTGCAATATTCCGTCGCCTTATTCGCTGCACTACGCTTGTAATCTGTCATTTTCGTTGTAAACTCGTTACATAATC
>JASTWK010000790.1:32500-78351 GCA_030770225.1 Temnothorax unifasciatus
TAGTAGGGATTTTTCTGAAGAAGAACTAGAAGAAGGTATTACACTTTCTTGATGAACTAATTTCAGTCCTTCGATAATATCCAATTTTTCTGAATTTGAATAATTGGAATATTCAACCGAATGACGTGTTCTGAAATGCTTCTCTATTACATATTTTTTTACTACCGAAGGTTTGAAACGGCAAAGCAAACAAACCGTTTGATCGGAAATATAACTGAAGAAATAATTAACTTCCCAAGATTTATCAAATTGTTGAGCATACCTTTTATCATCCATCCTGAAGATTGATGAGTTCAAAGAAGAATAAAAACTGTTAACTCGTTTTGCCGATGTGCCCACTACGACCTTTAGAGGCGAAATGCACATCAGATTGTTATAAAACAATTGACGGCAGCGAATTGTTATATCAGATTTATTTTTAAAGCTGCGAGACAAATAGTATAGTCATCGACAAACGATATAACAATTCGCTGCCGTCAATTGTTTTATAACAATCTGATGTGCATTTCGCCTCTAAAGGTCGTAGTGGGCACATCGGCAAAACGAGTTAACAGTTTTTATTCTTCTTTGAACTCATCAATCTTCAGGATGGATGATAAAAGGTATGCTCAACAATTTGATAAATCTTGGGAAGTTAATTATTTCTTCAGTTATATTTCCGATCAAACGGTTTGTTTGCTTTGCCGTTTCAAACCTTCGGTAGTAAAAAAATATGTAATAGAGAAGCATTTCAGAACACGTCATTCGGTTGAATATTCCAATTATTCAAATTCAGAAAAATTGGATATTATCGAAGGACTGAAATTAGTTCATCAAGAAAGTGTAATACCTTCTTCTAGTTCTTCTTCAGAAAAATCCCTACTAGCCTCTTATGCTATTTCTTTGCTTATAGCACAAAATTCAAAGCCATTTACCGAAGGTACTTTTGTAAAGAACTGTATCATCGAAGCAGTAAAAGCCTTTGACAATTCCTTGACTCTTGACGAAGCAATGAGCATACCTCTCAGTGCAAAAACAATATCTTCAAGAATTACTGATCTCAGTAATTCTGTAAGAGAAAAATTAAAGAATCTTCTGACGTCATGTACATATTTTGCTTTATGTCTTGACGAGAGCACCGATATTCGACACACGAGTCAACTGAGTATTTTTATTCGAATCGTGCAAGACGATTTCTCGTGTGTCGAGGAGCTTTTAGATTTCGTCCCTTTACATAGCACAACAACGGGTCTCGATATTTTTTTAGCAGTTGAAGAATCGCTTAAAAAATTTGAAATTGATTTTAATAAATGTTCTTCGATTACTACTGATGGCGCGAGAGCTATGACTGGTTCAAAGATAGGATTCGCCGGTCAATTAAAGCAGCGAAATTTTAATATCCCCGTTATACATTGCATAATTCATCAGGAAGCACTAAGCGGCAAAGTTGTAAAACTGTCAACAGCTATGGAGACTGTGACCAAAATAATTAATATAATTAAAGGTGGACAGAAGTTCCTTAGTCACCGAAAATTTCAATTATTTCTCCAGGAACATAATTCTGTTCACACAGATGTCCCACTTTATTGTCCAGTACGTTGGCTTAGTGCTGCAAAATGTTTGGAAATATTTTTTGCCATAAGAAAAGAGATCCTCCTTTTCTTGCAAGAAATTAACAATCCAAAATTTCAAGAATATATAGCCGTTTTGCAAGATGTCACATTTCTCTGTGAACTTGCCTTCATTACTGACATGACTAATCAACTTAGGCTTCTCAATTTAAAGCTGCAAAGACCAAATCAGAATATTTCCCAATTAGTTAGTCATGTCGATTCTTTCCGAAGAAAATTACAGTTATTCAAATCTCACTTAAATGATAATATTTTTCACTTTTTTCCTTCTTGCCAGATTCTTCTCAAAGAACACGGCAGTAACTGTAATTTCAAGGAACACATTCATTTCGTAGATTGTCTCATAGAAGAATTCAATACGCGTTTTAGTTGTTTTGAAAAACTTAGAACCGAATTAATTCTTTTTGAGAATCCCCTTACAGCGCCAATCGAAGAACAACATCTTGATTTGCAGGATGAGCTATGCGATTTGCATAGTGATATATCCCTTAAAACAATTAAAGAAACCGGTGTTGACTTTTTCAAAATTTTAAACAAATCATTATACCCAAAACTTTATAATTTCGGCCTTCGGATTTATTCCATGTTTGGGTCCACATATTTATGTGAGACTTCTTTTTCTAAAATGAAATTTATTAAAAATGAAAAGCGTTCTTCTTTAAGTAACGAATCTTTACCGCGTCTTATGCGGCTCGCAACATCTAACGTGGAAATAGATATTCCCACTCTCGCCTGTAAAAAATCCCGAAAAGAGACCTAAGTTTTCTTAATTTCTTTAATTTTGCTTCAATTAGAGTCATTTCAGTCGTCAGTGGATTAGGCCTACAGGGGATACCACTTAAAAAAAAACGCGTCAACAATAGTACCTCACGGGTGACGTGGAAAGCTATTGTAAACACATGTTTACGCTCCTGAGCCTCGAGCGACTCGTGGGCTGCGCGCGGGACGGCGAGGTAAGGGGAAGACGCTAGGCGGAGCCAGTTGAAAATCGGCCGAGAAGTGCATTTCTTGCCGAGCTCTGGTCTATAGGACCCCAGGCTTACTTTTTTTAAATGTAATTATTAATAAAATATACAGTTTTTCTCATAAAAACAGTTTCTTCACTTTATTTTACACGTTCAAAACTGACCTATTTAATTTTACAAGTTTCAAAAAATTTTTGTCTCGCGTTTTTTTAACATAAAAAATTTAAAAAAAGAGAAATAAATTATTGGATTATAAAGAAGAAGTCTTAAACTAAATTCCAGTTCAAGGTTTGAGTCGATACATCAAAAAGAACGCAAATGGCAACTGTTTTTCTGCGTGGGGTCCATTGGACCCCATGTGACCACTACGTTATTTTTAGGAGGTGTAACTACAACGGGATAAATATGTTTAAAAATATTTATAATATAATTATAATATAATATAATTATAAATAATATAATTATAAATAATATAATTATAATATAATATAATAATATATTATAATATCCTGGGAAAAAATGTTTATATACAATTTTATCTAATTATATATAAATAGATAAAATTGTATATGATTATATGTAATTAGATCAAACTATACATACTTCATATATGGGTGTTTCTACGAAAATAGCGATTTTTACTGTTCAAGCTTGTTATATGTTCATGATTGAGAGGAGGATAAGCAAGCGTTGTGAAAGTTCAATACTGCCATCGTATTTAAAGTATCGCACAATAATCTGCTAATTGGGGAGTGGCTTATCCAATGGAAACATGCAGAAACTCCTAAAAATGTCACTCACCTGGCCTGTCCATTGGCGAAAATTCTCTATTCCAGTTACACTTACTCTCTCCAATTGCAAACTCAATTAAAAATTCCCCATGTTTATTCAATCATAATATAGAACTAAGACTTTAACATCATTATTAAACATAAATCTCCCTTTGGAACCGAAAAAACCGGCTTCAAACTTGGTCCGGACATTTGGAGTGAAATTGCACATTTTGAATTTAACCGCGGTTCCGCCATGTTGCATCGATTCCATGGGACTTTCGTGTGGAGATTTCAAGAATTGGACATCAGGTGTGTTGTTTACATTGTTAGTGGTTGGTTGTTTTGAGTGTGATACAATCGTAATCGTGTATTTCACTTGAGAAAAGGTATGTCATAAAATTACGCGTCATTTGCCTGGCACATCTTTTTTTATTATATTGCAGTGAATTTTTCCTTCTAGTAGTAAAATTTTAATGATATTCGGTAGGCTAAACTTGATTTTTAATGGAAATTGGTTTACTTCAATTCAGGAGAAAGTGAGATTAATTCAACCATGAAATGTCAGTCTACTGGCATGTCATTCACCTGGCCATTCATGAGTTTTTACCAATAAATATTGATTCAATGTTTCAAAAATGATTTTTATATTTAAAGATGGGTAAAAAAGCGACTCCACGATGTGGAGCTCCACAAAATGTGTCAAAAATAAAGCCACAAATAGCAACCAAATCAGCATTTATCAAATTGAATTTTTTTGCTAATTGTGAATTTATCTCGGGAATAAGTAATTTTAGGAATTTTTTTGACATTTCCTCTCAAAATCACTTGTTGTTGAGGTAATTCAATATTTTACTAGACATGCAAAGTCGAGACTCGTTACCACTTTACCAGATCACTGATGAATGAGCCATTATTTTCAGGTTTTTGATGTTGTAGTACGCTGGCTTTCAGGGTATGTTTCTGCTTCTATATTCACTCAAAAACAGGAAAAAAAAATTTTTTAGGTATGTTTAAAATTGAGAGATTTGCAATCTGAAAAATCGCTATTTACGTAGAAACACCCATATATATATAAATGATTAGATATAATTATATATTTTTGGATACAATTAGATCAAATCTTTAATTGGTTTATTTTTGTGGTAAATATGTAGAATCAAAAGTGAAATGATTTATTCCATATATTATAACTTGGCACTGCTTGAGACAGTGCCGTGTCTGTTGATACCGTTTTTATACTACTGTTCGTCAAATTTTAAATACGAGAAACAAATCCTATCGAATGCCATTTATTGGATAATCCAAATTTAAAGTTTATATATGATTATATATAATTATACAGGTATATAATTATATATGATTTTTTTTTATATTTGTAACACACCAAATTTAATAAATTCTATTATGTGAACAATAAAATATATATGTACGCATACAAATAAAAATAAAATTACATTATTTTATACTAGAAAAATGATATTTTTACGCGAATTTATTATTTATTATTTCAATCAAACATTTAAAAAAATATATATAATTATATCTAATTTGGCACAATTATATATAAGTTTGAATTTGATGTATCTCAACTTGAAAAAAAATTCGAATATAACTTTGCATAATTTAATATAGAGTTATAAATATTTTGATATAATTACATATAATAATTTACTCGAAAAAGACTTTTAATATAACTTTACATAATTTGATATCCCTAGTAGCACATGATGGAGTATATACGTTTTATATACGTTTCCTAAACGTTTAGAAACGTTTAGGAAACGTATATAAAACGTATATACTCCATCATGTGCTACTAGGGATAAAATTATAAATATTTTGATATAATTATATATAATTATTTAATCAAAAAAGAGTTTTAACATAATATTGTATAATTCGATGTGGAGTTATACATATTTTAATATAATCACATATAATTATTTACTCAGAAAAGAATTGTAATATAATGTTGCATAATTTGATATGGAGTTATAAATATTTTGATAAAATTGCATATAAATAAATACATAAATAGATCTTATTATATATGATTATATATAATATGATATAATTAGATAAAATTGTATATAAACATTTTTTCCGGGGATATTATGTATTATATATTATATATTATATTATATTATAATTATAATATAATTGATAAAATACTTTTCCTTCGCCAGTGATCAATAAATCGAATAAACTCCTTTACTTCAACCAAACTGGCAGTCTTTATTTAAAAAACACAACGCGTTTCAACCGAGATTCCGGTCCTTATCAAGTGCGTATATCACATTAAAATGCTTGCAAAACACTTCATTGTACACAGTGTGGCAGCAATGAACTAAACAACAAAAATGAGTATAATGATAATTTACAAAGGTATAATAAGAATTATAATCAAGGAGCAAAGAGAGCACCGCTTACATGTTTTGTGTGTCGATGGTAATAAACGATTGACGAGTCATATTCGTGTGGTGTTCGATGGTGCGATCACCACAGATGACTACGGGCGACTGAGTAAAAAACAAAGGCAGAGATAACCGAAAGTGCTTACATTAAATTTATTATTTTGTCATAGATCACCGGAAGGTTGTCGGTGTCCTTCTGTAAATTGATAGTGTTGTTATCTTTTTTTATAAACACCATTTCGGCAATCTCTCTCTTTTTGAAATGTTTCTCACAATGTAAAACTCTGGGACTAGACCAGTTAAAATCGTAATTGCAAAAAGTCTTGTGTGAACAAATTTAACCATATTTTAATGAAACGTAACCGACTTTGTAATGTTTTTTCTAACGCGAATATGAACAAATAGATGGTTAACGTCAGTAGAAAACAAATTCCTGAGGTTGTTTCAAAATTTCTTAGCTTAGGCGATAGATTTGGCTTGCCAATTAATTGTTGCGATAGAAAGGACCGTGTTGACTCTGTTTTACATGTTATCAAAGGCTTTAAACTTAATAGTCACAAAATATCCAAAGAGAGCGCGAATGAAACACGTTTATCAATTTCCAACATATTGCAAGGGTTTCTCACAAACAAAAAACATATTAATTACATCGATAGATATATTTCCGACTTTTTTGACAAATGTAAAAAATTTTTTAAAAACAATGACGACCTTCTAGTTACAAAAGCCGATAAAGGACAAGTTACCGTTGTCATGGACAGAAATAATTATATAGACCAAATGACTGACTTACTCAATGACCAAACAACATATAAAAAACTTGATCGTGACCCTATCAAACGCCTAACCACCAAACTTAATAGTTTAATTCGCTCATGGTATGATTCAGAAATCATTGACGAGCACACTTTTAATAAATTCTGCAGCACTTGCGGCAACTTGCCCCGAGGCTATGGACTAACAAAAATCCATAAAAATGGCTTTCCACTCCGTATTATCGTCTCCACGGTGGGTAGCCCATTATACAATATTGCTGGTTTTCTCCACAACATTTTGAACGATTCCATCCCTAAGCCGCGTTCGTATATAAAAAACAGTTGGTACTTTGTCGAGAGAATTAAAAATTTGAAAATCCTGCCAGATGAAATTCTCATTTCACTTGACGCAACTTCTCTTTTCACTAACATCCCAAAAAAGCTAGTCATGAAAGGCATTGAAAAACGATGGGGTTACATCTCCACAGTCACTAACTTTACCTTACAACAATTTCTATACGCTATCGATATGGTCCTAAGCTCCACGAGCTTTTGTTTTAACGATACAATCTACGAGCAAATTTTTGGTAGTCCTATGGGCTCTCCCCTTTCCCCAATCCTTGCTGACATTGTGTTAGACGACCTCGAAACACATTGCCTCGAACTATTATGTTTCAATGTTCCCATTTTCGGGAGATATGTTGATGGCGTCTTTGCTATTATCCCACGCGATAAAGTAAATGACATACTTGACGCTTTTAACAACTATCACTCGCGGCTAAAATTTACATGCGAAACAGAGACCAATTGCTTGATCAACTTTTTAGATGTAACGGTCATTAGAGATAAAGAAAACTTGTTAACAAACTGGTACAGGAAACCCACATTCTCAGGACGCTATATTACTTTTATTCAAGTCACCCCATTAATTACAAGATCAATGTCGTATCCAATCTAGTCGACCGTGCGATTTTACTATCTAACGAGCGCTTTCATGAGTCAAATATCCGTATAGTTAAAGAGATCCTCTCTGACAATTGTTACTCGACCGAGTTTTGAAACAAACATATAAAGCGAAGACTAAGGCTCTTAAAACGCAGGGATTCGGTAAACGACAAAGTACATACAGTGAGACATCCTATTACCATCCCGTATATTAAGGATTGTAGCGAGAATATTTGTAAGGCCTTGCGTAACAAAGGGTTCGACGTCGTTTATACCGTTCCAAAAAAAACTCGACCGGCTTATCAAAAAATGAAAAGATAGGTTGGAGAATATTAGACGCATGGAGCTCGTATATGAAATTGATTGCCTTAATTGCGATGCCTGTTACATCGGACAGTTGTAAGAGAAATTTGGAGACTAGAATCAAGGAACATTGTGCTGATATTAAAAAGCATCCCAGCAACCATTCTGTTGTTAGCAAACACAAGACTTCTTGCAATCACGATTTTAATTGGTCTAGTCCCAGAGTTTTACATTGTGAGAAACATTTCAAAAAGAGAGAGATTGCCGAAATGGTGTTTATAAAAAAAGATAACACTATCAATTTACAGAAGGACACCGACAACCTTCCGGTGATCTATGACAAAATAATAAAGGACCCGCACCATTTTTATGGGAAAATGGGTCCCGGTGGATTTGGTTGAAACTTTGGAAATTTGTAGTTTACGTGATCCTGATGAAGTTTTCATTGCCCCAACTTGAGACATTGAGCCGTATGAGCTATAGGGACCGTCGAAAGTAGAAAATAAGCGACTGCCAACGCCACCGTGTAGGCAACTATCTGTTAATTTCTTCCTTCCCTTTACCCCTCCCCCTTCCCTCCCCTCTCCCTTTCCACTTATCTTTCTTATCTTTCACTTATCTTATCTTATCTTTCCACTTCCTTTTCCTCTCCCCTTCTCTTCTTATTCTCCCTCCCCTCCCTTTTTTCCTCTCTTCTGCTCTTTTATTAGTTTCCGTCATTTTACGTTAGTTTGCTTTATTTTACGTTATTTTACATGATTTATCCAAACATCTTTTCTCACGAGCAAGGAGCGAGGATTCAACGTTATGTCAGATCCAATCGGATCTTCCGGATTATTGGAATCTGAATGTGTCACTTTAAAGGGTTTTACCGTCAGCATTAGCGTTACCCAATGTGCACCACGGGGAGGTTGCGCGATCGGAATTTGCACATCATATTTTTGTGCGAATGGTGTGTGTGTGCGCGTGCGTGCGCGCGTGCGTGCGTGTGTGTGTAGAACAATTAACTAATGTTCAAACGTCAATAACATCTGGTACATTATCAGGATTTACTTGCGGTGGCCTATTCGCTGCATCGCAGATAGCATGAAGGAGCCTCGTTGAAGGTTACCGAATATGTTGTTCATGCCGTGCGTATCCGATGAACCATAAAATACTCGCAATGTGTGCACATGTACCCAGAGTCGAGCACCGGATTTGCAAGTGCAGTAGTAACCTTGGATAGGAAGGCCGTCCTGAACATTCATCCCATCATCCATATCATGATCGTCTGTCGGACGATATGATATCCATAATTGGTATTACGCTGCATTGCGAAATCGAGAGTACACTCTAACTCTTATTAAACCAAATTGTGGTATCCTCTGTACGTCCCTCAACATTTCGAGCTGAAATTCTTCCGACTCCTCTCTTTGTAGCTTGTCCTGTATATACGATGGTGCCAAATGGATTTGGTAAATGCCAACAGTAAGATCCCTCAGAAAATGTAAATCCAAAATTGGGAAATCGGGAACGTGTTGAGCATTCAAGCGTACCCATCTCTGAGCGTTACGAGTGTTCCGATGTTTAGCCTCCACAAGTGCTTGGACAACATTCACTTCATTTGCTTTCTCCAGTAACTGACGAGCCAACTGCTCATTAGCTCCTTCCATTTGAACGGAAGGATGATACCTATTGATTATCGCATCAGCAATACGGTAAAAATCACCCAAATTAGGAAAATGGGGAATCGGTATCGTCTGCTGATAGAATTTAAAGATGGATTTGATGTGGCCATTCCTGGCCTCCACGATCCATTTCGTCTTAGTGATTATTCGTGAATCGTTAGCTTCATCTGTAGGGAGTTGACTTTGTCCTGGTTCGAGAAGTGCTGGCATCCTCCATCAAATCCCAAGGCGAGTGAGTAGCTCTGTAGCATCCCGATATCCTCTATCTACTATCATTAGATCTCCTTCTTGGAACCATTCTCGCATTCTCTCAACATTCCTATAAAATTCATTCTGGAGAATCGCAGCGTCATTGTTTCGACTATCTGAAAAGTATGGACCTTAAATATCCAGTATGTAGCCATCAGGTGCGACTATCAGCACAGGTTTGAGTAAATGTCGTCCCTTATGAAGACAAAATAATTTTCGAAGAGTACAAAAATTACTACTCTTAAGAACGTAGCTATAAGTACCGTCAATATATGCGATTACACGAGGAATATGTGGTTCGGGATTGTATAATTTATTGGCGAAATCGGTTACATGTCTCTGGACATAATCTCTTCTTGTGATTGCATCCAAACCGATGTTCGTAGGAACAAAACGTTGCATCAAAGACTGTCGAACAACGGAAACGGCTAAACTCGTTGCTTGTCTACTCGGGTACTCGAAGATAACTTTAAGAAAATCATCCGAGAGTCCTTGTCGCATCTTGCATAAGAACATTAACAAGTCTTTCTTAGAAACATATCTGTGGCGGTATGGATAAGGCACTATATCACAATAATTAAATAGTTCCAGAAACTGCCGTTTTGTCACTGGAGAAAAGGATTCGAACTCAGCATCTGTGAAACTGTTCTCATCAACGAATCTTCTTTGATCCTGCTGTAATCAGCTCAAGGAAGGGTGGATACAGGAGACTCCGCTGAGGTGTGCACAAAGACGTTTATTCACTCTTACACAGTATGATCCGTGATTTGTTTGTATGATTTATCGACAACGACTGCCTGCCGATCTCTGCCCGTGGGCACGATCTCGACCCGTGTGCGCGTATACGTACTTAGAGTGAAGGGGGGGGGGGGAGGGAGAGAACTTCGTACGGTCGGTTACTGCAGATCCCTTGCTACATTTCGGAGTTCTTGCAGGAACATTTGAAGTTGTAGTCCTTTGATGACGTAAGGTCTGTTAATGGACCGCAAGCCAAGTAGCAATGCCTGAAGAAAGAAACCTCGATCATCCAAATGATGTTGACATGATCTGACATCTTCAGGAATGAAAATATTCCGCAAAACAAAAACGTTTACTCTGCATTCAAGCGTAATCCTGTGAACATCGGCATCAGCATTACAAATCACACAAGTACGATTCGCAGTTTGTGTCAATACATTGAGTCGCAGGCAAGTAGGATTGCGTTCCATTTCTGTTATTTCGTTGCGAATAGATTGTTTACAGGTGATACAAATCCTCGTAAGATCTGTCACGGCAAGAGGTGGCCTCTGGAATTTATCACGTCTACGGATGGCAATCTCGCATTTGTCTACATTTTCATCTCCATCTATTCAACTCATTTAATTCGGTAAAAAACCTCTGTTGCAAATGTAACACCTCAAACGGTTTCTCCAAGCCATACTTATTGTTAGATATGATTGAAATTCCCAATGCGGCGAATCGCAGATACAATATAATACAATACCGTAACAATATAAAAACACAACTGGAGGAAAGAATTCTGTTTATGGTTATATAAATTGGCGATTATACCACTTGATAGAGCAAAGTTTTAGCTTTAAGAATCCATTTTGCGAATTACGGTACAATGATTTTTAACGGAATTATGTGCAATCAAAGTCAAAATGCTCATTTCTTATTCAATTCGCAATAACTCAGTAACAAAAAATCATAGAAACATTTTTAAAAAAAGATTTTGTAGAAAAAACTTCGAGCTTTTACATTGAGAAGTCGAAAAATTTTGCAGGGTTTTTTTGGGCACGTGGCAAGCCCACAAAGTGAGAAGAAAATTTCCCATTTTGTCCAGCTCGTGGTTTTCTATATGTAAAAATTATCAAACTCACAGAAACTAAAAGAAAATAGTGATCTTCTGAAAGTAGAGATTTCAAGCTTTAAAACCCCTTTTTAAAACTTAAATTTCGTTTATTTTTAACGAAGATACAGCTGCTCAAATGTTGCTTAGTTTTTAAGAAAATTTAAGTGTTCCTTTAATTTTTGTGAGGAGTTTATATATGTGTACGATATGTGTTTTCTCTTTTCAATCCTTTCAATTTGCTCGTATTTATTATGTTTTTTGTTTGGCCACATTTTGATTTTTTTTAAATTGTTATCAATAAAATAATGTTACATATATAAAGTATATATAAAAATTTTACTTACAGCAGATAAAACATGTCCACCGAGCGTTACAGAAAGAAAGAAAGAAACAAAATAAAGTTATGTACGCTCACCGTTACGTTGGCGGTCTCCGACGATGGACGTCGCCTGACGCACCGTCCGCACCGACCGCACCACACGCACCGGCACCGGCACCGGTCGCATCGGCACCGGTCGCACCGGCACCAGTCGCACCGGCACCAGTCGCACCGGCATGCCGCGGCAGTACCACCAGCACCGGTACCAGCCGCGCCGGCATTATACGCACCGCCCGCGCCCGCAGGTTACGCACCGTGGGCGTCAGCAGGATACTCACCGCCCGCGCCCGCAGGATACGCACCGCCCGCGCCCGCAGGATACGCACCGCTTGTGCCCGCAGGATACGCACACTCACCGCCCGCGCCCGCAGGATACGCACACGCTCTGTCCGCGCCCGCAGGATACGTACACGCACCGCCTGCGCCTGCAGGATACGCACCGCCCGCGCCCACAGGATACACACCGTGGGCGCCAGCAGGATACGCACCGCCCGCGCCGGCAGGATACAAATAGATCCCCATCCATCTATTCTACAGACAACACCATAGGGATATAAGTGTTCCATTTTTGTACACCGCAAGACTTTACATATCTCTGAATAAAGCGTTATTCTTCCCTAGAAAAATTCTTCATTATAAAGAAACCCGAATGCTGTTCCTATCAAGAAGATATCTAGTTTAAAAGATCGTAAAAAACATATTTTTCAAGAATTTTTTTTAGAAAAGCGAAAAGAAATGAATAACATAAGCTTTGCACGTTTCTTTTACCTTTGTTTAAAAATATATTTTTTACTTTTGAAGTAACAAAAACGCTCTTTTTATGTTATATTCTGGTCATTAGAAACTCGCAAAAAAAGACGCATATAGATATAATGTAAAAAGTTGTAGCTGTTCTAGGTATCTGAAATGTAATAAAAAAAATGTAAAGAGAAGTATAGCTTATATATCGTGTGTGTGTGAGAATTTTATACGTTTATTAATTTTTTTCTAATAATTTTTTAATAAAATTGTAACACAATTTTGAAAGAAACTTGATATTTTAAATAAAAAGACCACCTTTCGTCTAAAATAAAAATGTTATTTTTAGTTAAAAAATACCCACACTTATTCTAAATAAGACAATTTTTGTTTTAGATAGGGGAGACCGGGGCTAAACCGCCAACGGGGTTGAACCGCCAAATCAAATATCTCGGAACCTGTATATTGTGCGAACTCGCTATTAACATTATAAACGCTGCTTATGGTACCCATGTGACCAACGGAGTTTCGGCAGGTTACTTGCCGTGTTATGATTTTTACGGAGGCAAACGTGTTTTCGTGGTGAAAAGTAAAATTTTCTGCGCGTGGAAATTTTGTAATATCTGCAATAATATTTGCTCTCCAAATCTCGAGGTATGTGATTATAAATGCATGCTGATTATAAAGAGTAATGCATGCTGAACACGAATCCAGTGTAGATATCTAATATTTGATGGGCGATCAAACCTGAAACTAATTTATCCCGGGGGGGTAGTGGTTCAACCCCGGCATTTTTGAGATTTCAATTTTTCCACCGTTGTCGTTTTTGCTCTATACCGGTTAAACAAAGCAACATAAATAAAAATATCCTATATAAATTTTGTAGCTAAAGGTTCACTTTTTACAGTGGTATACCACATTTAACTAAAATTATTTATTTTGTTGTTAAAAATTGGCACCGAAAAAAAAACTGGCGGTTTAGCCCCGGTCTCCCCTACCTAGAATCATTTACACTGTCCATATGCGTTTTTTTCCGAACTCCTAGGGTGCATTCGGGGAGCACGCTATTAGCACAATTATCGTCCAAAACCGTTCGAGGAGGCGCTTTGTGGCGCTATGATATACGGTGATGACGTCACTCTAAAGGCAGCGTGACGTCATCACTCGCGCTATTTTCGCTATTATTTTCGAGGTGAGGCACGAAATGCTATTGGCGCTTATTCTCTCCTCGAACACTTGATTGCGTATAGGGGCTGCTTTCAGAATACTGCAGATAACGAAACGCAGGGTTCAAAATAATGCATTACTTTTTGTAATGTATTACGGTTTCATTAAAAATTATTTTTTTAATAACCAATATGAAGGTTTCCAATTACGCATTACTTTTTAAATAATTAGTGCGATTTTTTTCATTACGCATTATTTTTCAAATAATCAATGTAGTTTTTTCCATTACGCATTACTTTTTAAATAATTAATCCCATTTTTTTATTACGCATTACTTTTTAAGTAATTAATGTGATTTTTTTATTACGCATTACTTTTTAAATAATCAATGCGATTTTTTCATTACGCATTACTTTTTAAATAATTAATCCGATTTTTTTCATTACGCATTACTTTTTAAATAATCAATGCGATTTTATTTATTACACATTACTTTTTAAATAATCAATGCGATTTTTTCATTACGCATTATTTTTTAAATAAATCAATGCGATTTTATTTATTACACATTACTTTTTAAATAATCAATGCGATTTTTTTCATTACGCATTATTTTTTAAATAAATCAATGCGGTTTTTCTATTTTGGATTACTTCTTTAATAATTAATAAGTAAAGAAATAATTACTTTTTAAAAAATTAATAAAAGTAATGCATTATTTTTATTTGAATTTTCATCACTCTGACGAAACGTAACCAATGTCAATTCCAAGGACTAAGTAATGTTGAAATTAATCTGTTTGATGAAGAAAAAGGAATAAATTATTCTATCAAATTGTCTCCAGAAAATGCTGCGCGTACAAAAAATGGTAAATAATTGATGATACAGGTTATGTAGGTAGTATACTATTTGCTGTGTAATTATGATCAAATAAAAGTTGTAGGTAAAATAATGACATAAAACTCGATAAATAAAGTCAAAATAAAAAACTCGTTTGTTATTCACACTTGGCATTCGCACAACTCGTATCATCGGCCATATTGCAATTTTATTCTAAAGCTGCGTTCGGAGAGTTTGCTATCGCTATCGCGCTATTGGCTCCCCGAACGTAGTTTATAGCGTTTGCGTTTATAGCGTTAATAGCGTCTCCCCGAATGCACCCCTAGTGACCAAGATATAATATAAAAGAGAACATTTTTGTTACTTAAAAAGTAAAAAAAATATTTTAAAATAAGGCTAAAAAAACATGCAAATTCGCTTTTTTCGTTTTCCTGTAAAAAATTCCTAAAAAATATCTTTTTTTAAACCAAATACTCCCTCAATAACCGAGGGACATTCAATATTCTAATGCTTTCGAGACATTTTTCTTGATTCTTGAGTAGCTCGATTCCAGTAATGAAACTAACAATACAAATGTAACGTCAGATCTTACTCGAAAATACACAGATAGTCGTGGCTACACAATCCTACGCAATCCAGATTATACCATGTGTCCAATAGTTCTTCACAATTATCAACAATCTTATCTAAAGCGTTGTCAGTAATCTGTTAGTTATATTGTCTACTATACTACATATCAACGTCAAAATATCGTTCCTTACATCGATATATAACGACAAAAGTGAGCAAATTTTTGGATAAAAACAAATTTATTTTGTAACAATAACATTCTATATAAATAAGACATTAGAATTTTTGGGGAATATACACTGCTCAAAACTTATGTGGCATAGAAAATTTCTATACAAAAATTGTCAAAATTTGACCGATGATATCTCCATCAAAAATTATCTTACCAACTTTTATCTAAAAATTTTCTTTATTTCTTCTTGGATACACTTGCGCTACTGTAGCTTTTGAAATGTGAGGGCATGTTTGTTACCTAAAAAATAACCAAGTTTGGCAAGGTGCATGGCAGGGGGAATTTTTTTTAACAATTGTGCTTACAGTGTAAAAAAGTATGTATACACTTTTCCCTTTAATTAAAAAAAAATGTTGCAATTTTTTTTGCAAATTACAGTTGTTTGAAGAACCTTGCATTTTCGCTTATTACCATCAGCATTGGCATTATCCAATATGCACTACGGGGAGGTTGCCGATTGAATTTTGCACATCGTGTGTGGATGTGTGCGTGCGCGTAAGCTAAAAACATGTTGAAGATAATTTTTCACGGAGATATGTCGATAATGAGTGAAAATGCAAGGTTTACTTCAAACGACTGTAACTTTACGGAAAAAATAGCAAGCACTTCTTTATCTTTTTTAATTGAAGGGAAAAGAACACTTTTTGACACTGTAAGTACAATTGTTGAAAAAAAATTTTCCGCTGCCATGCACCTTGCCAAAGTTGTTTTTTAGGTAACAAACATGCTCTCACATTTCAAGAGCTACAGTAGCGCAGGTGCATCCAAAAAGAAATTTTAAAAAATAAAAGTTTAAGTAAAAAAAACATGTTGCTAAGATGATTTTTGACGGAGATATCGTCGGTAAAATTTTGGTAATTTTTGTATAGAAATTTTCTATGCCGTATAAGTTTTGAGCAGTGTATATCAACAATGTTGATATTATCCAGATTCCCAGTTTCGCTTGCTCCAGTTCGATCGCTTCGGACAACGCTTGAAAATTGCCAGCGCAGAAACCCTACAGAAAAAATGACACAAAATTTTGTAAATTTGGAGATGTAAAAATTAGATGCTACAACTCTTTTCTTTTCCAATACTTACGTTATGGTTGCGCCTCTGTATAACTTCTATGAACAGCGTCGACCGATAGATCTTGCACATTTTTTATAAATATTTGTAGATCATTCTCATCGTATACTACGTTTACGCGAACGTTATTTCTGTAGTAACATACGATATATCACTCGTTTACACGGAGTAAATTATCGCAAGTTACTACAAAATCCCGTTTACGCGAAGGAAAATCTCGTTTACGCGAAGGAATTATCGTAAGTTACTACAAAAGTAACGCTCGCGTAAACGTAGTAGTAGTCAAAGACCCGGCCCGCCCAACATCACTATACTACACGATTACACTGACCTAACCTCTCAGACGCTGTCACTGTCGCCGTCCCCGCGAGCGCCGGAATTCAACAGCACCACCTACCTTGACATCCAGCAACTAAACTAGTGCTCACCGATTCATACAGAGCGCCTGCTCTAGGGCTACCCGTCATACTGATCCGTATGTTTTTGGCTGAATTCGGGGAGACGCGTAACATGTGCATATGAAATTTTCAGACACACTTTTCTCTTATACTAAAGCTCGTAGCTCATTTCTGCAAGCACAGGATTCTTCTTTATTGTATTTCCGTGACTGCTGTAAGGTTTACGTATACGTACACAGTCTAAAACTATTATATGCAGCAAATGTTGTCATAAGTCGACCGCAGAATCGAAAATAAAACTGTAATTTTCTAATGTTTTTTCGTTTTTCATACGCAAATGGTGTCTGCAGTCTTTGTTATCGTCCATACTTTAATTCTGGACAAAAAATTTTTAATTCGGTGAAATCAATCAAAAAATTAGTGTGTCTGAAAATATATCGGTAAAACAGACCTGTCTTCAACATTCCCTTAAGGACGGTTCCTCTGACTTTTTGCTCACTAAAGTCTGCGTTTCGCCTTCGGCCTGTATCGCCGCCGCTTGTTCGTCCATTTCTGCTGGCCGAGCGTCTATTTCGTCTTGTGTTTGCTCGAATTTGTCCCATAACTCTTCGAGCCTTTGTAATCGCACTTGTGCTTCTGCTGCGCTTTTTACGTCCTCCGATTCGAAATATAACCGTATTCTGGTGACTTGCTCCTTTATCTGGGCCCTTTTTTGCTTTAGTGCTCTTATTTCCGACATTTTGGAAAAAATCTAAAATGCACGTGAGTTAGGACGGTATTATAGACCGATTTACTCACCTTCTCGATTTCGATGCTTCACGTCTCGTTAACTGCCACGTTAAGGTTATGTTGCGACATCGCTTCGTATCTTTCGTCACTGTTCGTGCGAAATTCCTTGGTCCGCCAATTGCTGTGTATCGATGTGATACGCCTAATGCTGTATAATGCATCCGCGTGAGTCTGCCTCGACGCGTTCAATCTCGTACGTGGTTGCGACGCTTTGTTTCACGCATCTCATATGCCTGTATGCGCGTGCCTCAAGCGCGTTTTGTATCCTCCTCACTTTTCCTTGATCTCAATCGTGTATTCAATAGCCGTACCGTTGGGCGCCAAATGTTTCTGATGTAAATGAATGCTCACAATATATTTTGATCTATAATTTGCTTTATTGCACAAACTTCGCGAGCTCTCGTTACATGCTCTCCTGTCATTCTTACAGATTCTGTCTTCTTGCCTATTCCTCTCCTCTAGCCTCGACTCCCTACACTCTAGCCTCGACTTCCTACACTCTAGCCTCGACTTCCTGCACTCTGCGCAAATTGAACAAACTCTCGCGAACACATATATACATATACTCAATTATAGCGCTTACGCAATTATATGTATAAGAGTATATATACATTGCATGTATATGCGCATTATGTATTATGAACATAGGTTCTGGGTATTATTAGTATTTTTATTTCACCGAAAATGAATAATGTAAAATATACAAACTTTTATTTTATATATATATACATATATATATATGTATGTGTGTGTGTGTGTGTGTGTGTGTGTGTGTGTGTGTGTGTGTGTGTGTGTGTGTGCGCGCGCGTGCGCGCGTGCGCGTGTGCGTGTGTGTGTGTGTGTACTGTTTATATATTTATAATATAAAATTACAAATATATTTACAGTACATTTTTTCTCAAATGTACACACGAGGACAGGAATGCCTTCTCACTTGAAATTGCACGCGTATCGGAGCATATTCAGAGCGCGTGCTCCGTCTCTAGATATTCGTTCATCATGACTGTAAGAGTATCCTCACAAGACTCTCGTATAGTAACGCAGCGTAACGTAACGTGGGTCAGCGCACGAGAAACGTATCGGTTAAGGCGTTATACGTTTTTTGTGCGTTGTGATCTACGTTACGTTACGCTACATTACTATACGAGAGTCTTGTGCGGAAGCACTCGGCAAAGTTGTCCCAACATATATTTTAAGAATATTTTATAATAATATATTTGAAATAAATAAATAATTAGTTAATAATATAATCTTAGGGTGTATTAATTAATAATATAATATCAGAGAAAGTTACGTTTTTACCGTAATTCGTTACTCATTGAAAGAAGTAACTCATCGTTATCGTATATAACTCGTTATTCTCATTGAGAAAAGTAACTTGTTATCGTTACTCATTACTCATTGAAAGAAATAACTTAACGTTACCGTTACATTAAACAGATAGAAACAGAATAATTGGATTACATGAAAAAAGACTCATGAAAGAATCAAAGAATTTTCTGAGATATTTCAAATTTTGTCAATATTTTTAAAATATAAAATATGAAATATTTTGTAACGTATTGACTTTTCGATTGACTTTACCTCGATACTTTTATACATAGAATAATGAAAGAAATCGATTGTTGTAAAAAGAAAACAGAAAAAATTATTTTAAAAACTGTGATTGCATTTTGTAGACGCATTTAATTTGCAACTTGCAAATATAAATAATATTATTCGATTTCTTTCACCATTCTGTGTATAAAAATATGAAGGTAAAGTCATCGAAAAGTGAATACTTTACGAGATATTTCATATTTTATATTTAAAATATCATGATATAATTTGAAATATCAGAAAATTCTTAACAAACGAGAGCTTTATTACAGTGTAAATAAATCATACAATTCTATTTAAGAAAATAAAATTTTATATGACGATAATTTTATGTGACCTAAAAAAATTAAACAAAATTATTTTAAACAAATTGATTTTACCATTATTTGTCCTCCAAATCATACAACTTTTGTCTAAAACATTTTTTCCTAAAACTACATGAGATGTCGATATTTGACTGATCAAATTACTTCCAAAACTTTTTCATTTTTGATTGTAGAAAAAAATTGCTTTAGACAAAAGTTGTTTGGTTTGAAAAGAGGACACATGATTCTTACGTGAGTTATGTCGTAGATGTCGTTTTTAAGAAATTTTAAAGGCGACTAATTTCTTAAATAACTTGATTTTGCCCTTGAGAGAAAAGTTGTAGATCTCGTCGAGACGTTTTCGAAACACTAATAAATCTCTCTTTGAAGATCACGTGAAGGTTACCTCCAATTTCTTCAATAGAATCCCTCATATTGTAATATATTGTTTGAAAAGGCATAAAACAAGAAAAATTTTAATGCAAGTTAAAGGTCGGACGTTGACCCATTTAAAAGTTATTTAGAATCAAAAATTGGCTTTTTCGATCTTTGACCCTAAATTACTCTCGAACGAGTTAACGTATCGACCTCTGGTTTGTGCCAAAATTTTTCTTTTTTTATACTTTTTCAAACAATATACTACATTATAGGGGATTCCACTTAACATTTTTTAGTGTTTTAGGGAGCACCTCAAAAATTTTAAATGGAACCCCCCTTATTGTAGTATATTGTTTAAAAGGGTATAAAATATGAAAATTTTTGGAGCAAACCAGGGGTCAATACGTTAACCCGTTCGGGAGTTATTTAGGATCAAAGTTCGAAAAAGCCAACTTATTCTTACTTTATAAAAATACTTTATTTTATTAAAATTAAAAGTACTTTTATATAAATATCATGTTATTGTTTTCTTTTTACGCGTTACCATTACTTTTTGTAAAAAAATAGCATATTGTTTAAAAAATTATGTGTATATACACTTGTATAGAGAGAGAGAGCACATGAATATATTATACATTTGCTGACCTAACAGCAGATTGGCTATTTTTCTAATAGAATCGATGTTAATTATAATTTAAATTAAATTATATTATTGAATTTTGGTACCGTATTTATATTACCATAGTAACATATCCAATAACTAATACTAAATAAAAGATTAATAAAAGTGAAATTGACATAAAGTGACTGTCAAAATTGTAAAGATAGAGCGGCACATAAATGCAAATTTAAATACTGCAGAAAGAGGAAGAATATTTGGTTTATATCAAGGAGGTCACAACAAAGCAGAAATTGCGCGCATTGTGAGATGCAGTCGTCGAACAGTTGCGTTGTGGATTACAAAGTATGAAGAAGGAGGAATGAACAATCTTCAAGATCATCGAAAAAATAACAGAGGTCCTCAGAAAACAACACCAGAAGAAAATGAAGAAATTGTTAGAGCTATGGATGAAAATCCATTTGGTGGAGCTGAAACTGTGTTACATAACAGAAACTTAAATATTTCCGTGAGAACAATTCGACGTCGATTAAATGCTGCAAAGATTCACTCTCGTCCTGCAGCAAAGAAAATAGAACTGAAGCCAGAACATCGAAGACAAAGAATGCAGTTTGCAAGAGAACATTTGAATACACCTCAAGAAGAATGGAACGCTGTTGTTTGGATGGATGAAAAAGTCTTCTCATCCGCAGAAGATGGACGATATCGTGTCTGGCGACCAGAAGGAAAATGTTTAGATCCAAAATACGTTCTCCCATCAGGATATAGCGGGAGAATCACATTAGGCTTTTGGGGAAGCATGACTGCAAATGGATTATTAGATCTCATAGAAATAACACCAAGAATGGATGCCGAAGAATATGTAGAAATTTTACAAGAAGTATTGAAACCTGGCATTAGACGCGTTTATCCCGAAGAACAATATCCGGTTGTGAAAATAGTGCAAGACAATAGTGCCGTTCATACCTCTAGATTGGTGCAAGCGTGGTTCGAAGTAAATCCGGACATTCAACAAATTCGATGGCCAGCAAAATCTCCGGATTTAAATCCAATTGAAAACGTTTGGGCTCAAATGAAATCGAAATGGATATCCGGCCAATTAAGAACCAGAGAAGCATTAAGAAACCACGTGCATCAAGTGTGGAACGAATTATCTGTACGGGTGGATTATACACAGAATTTAGTAAATTCAATGCAGAGAAGACTTCAATTAGTCATTCAAAATGATGGATATTGGATACCATATTAGTAAGTAATATATCTAACAATAAGATATACCTGAAATTTAAATAAAAAATTATAATAGTATTAATAAATATTTGTTATTAATTATGTTCTTATTCTGTGTTTCAGAAATGCAATGTGGCGTGCTAATCGGTGTACTGCCTGTCTTCGAGCGATAGCATCGTTGTGAAGATAAAAATGAAAAATATTAGATACTGTATTAGTAAGTAATATAAAATAATAAAGTAACATAAAATTAAAATAAAGAAATGGAAATAAATATGTTATATTAATAATATTAATAATTGTTTTCTATTTCAGAAATGTAATATGGCGTGCTAACCAGCGTACTGCTTGGATTAGAGCGATAGCATCGTTGTGAAGATGAAAATAAAGAATATTAGATACCGTATTAGTAAGTAATATAAAATAATAAAGTAGTATAAAATTAAAATAAAGAAATGGAGATAAATATGTTATTAATAATTTCAATACTTGTTTTCTATTTCAGTAATATGGTGTGGTAACCAACGGACTGCCTGGATTGGAGCGATAGCATCATCGTGAAGATAGAAAAGACTAATTGAAATCTTCTCTGCATTGAATTTTCTAAATTCTGTGTATAATCCGCACAGATACATCGTTCCACACTTAATGCACATGGTTCCTTAATGTTTCTTAATTGGCCAGCTATCCATTTCGATTTCATTTGAGCCCAAACGTTTTCAATTGGATTTAAATCCGGCGATTTTGCTGGCCATCGAATTTGTTGAATGTCCAGATTTACTTCGAACCACGCTTGCATCAATCTAGAAGTATGAACGACACTATTGTCTTGCTATTTTCACAACCGAATACTGTTCTTCGGGATAGACGCGTCCAATGCCAGCTTTTAATACTTCTTGTAAGATTTCAACATATTCTTCGGCATCCATTCTTGGTGATATCTCTACGAGATCTAATAAATCCATTGGCCGTCATGCTTCTCCAAATCCTAATGTGATTCTCCCGCTATATCCCGATGGGAGAACGTATTTTGGATTTAAACGTTTTCCTTTTGGTCACCAGACACGATATCGTCTTCTGTGGATGAAAAGACTTTTTCATCCATCCAAATAACAGCGTTCCATTCTTCTTGAGGTATATTCAAATGTTCTCTTGCAAACTGCATTCTTTGTCTTCGATGTTCTGGCTTCAGTTCTATTTTCTTTGCTGCAGAACGAGAGTGAACCTTTGCAGCATTTAATTGGCGTCGAATTGTTCTCACGGAAATATTTAAGTTCCTGTTCTGTAATACAGTTTCAGCTGCACCAAATGGATTTTCATCCATAGCTCTAACAATTTCTTTATTTTCTTCTGGTGTTGTTTTCTGAGGACCTCTGTTATTTTTTAGATGATCTTGGAGATTGTTCATTCCTCCTTCTTCGTACTTCGTAATCGACAACGCAACTGTTCAACGACTGTATCCCACAATGCGCGCAATTTCTGCTTTGGTGTGATTCTCCTTGATGTAAACCAATTATTCTTCCTCTTTCTGCTTAATGTAAATATGTATAAAGTGTACAGAATAAAAAAAATATAATGTTTAAATATATTAAAATTTTACGAAAGTTGTAATGACACATTTCTTCTATAATAACAATAACGCGATAACAGGTTACTTTTTTAATAGATAGCAAGTAACGGTAACGAGTTACGGTAACGATAAGTTATTTTTTTCAATGGATAACGAACAACGGTAACGAGCGAGGGGCCATTCACTAATGAAATCAGGTGTACACCTGATTTGTAATCACGTGTAATCAACAGTGAAATCAATTCGTAATCACGTGTAATCTTGCAATATATTTTGAAATCATTTAAATGAAACTAACAGCGTAATCAGTGTAATCAAAGAAAAATAAGTAAGAAATCGCGTGAAATCGTTGCGAGTCGTTTGAAACCAGAACGAAATCAGCGCGCTCGGCGCAGACCGCGTTGCACGGCGGACTACAATCACGCGAGTAGGGCGTGAATGGCGTGATACGGCGCGTGCGCGGACCGAGCATGCACGAGCTTGCATAGTGACGAGCGTTCATTCGTCATTCGGCTTTCGCCCGAGTCTCGGCCCGAGTAATAGTTGCGTAATTCGTTACTGCATTAAATATAGCGTGATATTTGTACTTGGCATAATCCTACCGCGAGAACTTGACGCATCGTGGAAAAAGGACATCTACGTTAACGAGGACGGTTGACGACCGGCTTTTGATACTCGAGGAATCGAGCGTGGAATGAAGGAAGATTTTCGCCATTACCACGGCGAAGGGTCGCACGAAAAGAGAAAGCCGCCATAACAGAAGAAGAGAAAATATCCTGGCGACTCAAATCGAGGAATGCTCGTTCGTCGGTGAATCCAGATATCTTTCTCGAGATCTTGTCAACGAGAACCGAGATCTTTCTCGAGATCTTGTCAACGGAAAACGTTTCCGTATACGGAAGCATCAACTGATAAAGGTAAGGCCCGGTCTACGATCAGTCATCAGAGTCGGATATCGCAACGTAGCCGATGGTCCAATAAGGAAAATTCGTTTCCGAAAAAGAAATTCTCTTATTGGACCATCGGCTACGTTGCGACATCCGACTCCGACCTCGACTCCGACATACGACTGATTGTAGACCGGTCCTAAATCTATGATTTCTGGTGAAACTAAAGAACACGCGACAGTTTATGCTAGTTTCTCGATTAGCGGAAGATGTACGGATTTCTCGGTCCGTTTCATGAGACGACTTAAATGTCTGTATTTATTCTATCGTTCTTGGTTTTCAGAAATCACGACAGAGAGAGAGAAAAAAATGCGTCAATCTAAAGATTGTAAATCACGGGCCCTCGTTACAATTAAAGTAAATTGAGCTCAGTGTAAATTCCAGTCATTTTTTTTGTGGTTGCAACCAATATTAATTAATCACTTACATTTTTATTTCGATTGGCTATGGTTTAAATTCGACTATAACGATCGAGAACATTCAAATAAAAGTGACTTCGTTGTCAGATATTATAAAGCGTTTCAATACTCGCTAAGGTGCGTTTTACAGATATTAAGCTCAGCTTACGACAGTTCACCGCATTATAGATATAATAATCGTCTGTTTAGTAATCATATTCACGATCTTTCGCTTTGAATAACTGAGCCGTAATTACTATCGATGGAAGTTGATTATGCTGATTGATATTTATGATTAATAATATCGTTTTGTTCGTAGCTTGAATTAATACGTTATATGTTTTAACGTTGATTTATCTTGATTCATAGAAATTACACGAAGCAAACCCGTCTCACTGCTAATTCTTTTTTTTTTGACAACCTCGGACAGAACCGTACGTCGTTTATGAGACGGAATAGAAGTATTATAATTTAACTTATTAGTCTTTAAGAAGAATTATTCCAGTACTTTGTGAATAACGTATTATTTCATGCTTGATTATTTCTTTGATATAATGTGTGATATTTCTGCAGCGTTTTATTTTACGTACGATGATTTAGGATGAATAATCCTTTTATTGATATAAATTCCTTAGAATATTATATTTGATTATCTTCATAGTGTTATGACAATCACATACTTCGATAATTATGTCAATAAAACATTTCGCTATTAAGAAGATTAATGAAACAGAGATTTAATAAGTCTAAAAGGCTTGTACTTGTTTATGGTCTCGTAATAGTTGCCTATTGTGTGGACTGTTTCCTTAGGGGACTTCACAGTTAAAAGGATTATTCAACAACGAATATGTTTTCTGTTGTTTATTCATGCATTGATTATTATTTTGGATATATTACTGTGTTTATATATGTTTATAGTGTCTGAAATTATTATTACATTGACAATAATAACGAAAATACACAATCTCTCTACCCCTTCGAATCACGAGTAGTGTGTCGTTTCCTTCTTTAAATCACGATTATTCTTACAGGTTCGCTTGTACTTAACAGTTAGATTAATCAACGAGTTAACCAGAGTTGGTGAAAATTACTCTTATTATTTATTGACCGTCAAGCAATTAACAATAGATCGTGTGCTAGTTTCGTACCGGAAAAGCCAGGAAAAGCTTGTGTGTAATTCGACGTAATTTAAAAAGCATTTATCGAAATAAAGACGATAGTGCTGGGAACGTTTATGCTGTATAAGCATACAACTTATGAAGACGTAATTTGATAAGTAAGTTTCAAATATTATAACACTGCGCGGCGCGCGTAAAATAACTTCTAATTTCATAACCTTAATTTGTCTTAACCTGTTTTTTAAATAACAATTAAAGTTTAGTTCTGACATTTGTAAATAAGTTTAATAAAGTTTAGTCGGGAGCTTATTTAAAAGAAGGCCATCACAAAGAGAATTCCTTTTAAATATTGAAGTATATATAAAATATAATACTATATAAATGGTGACCATAGTTTTATTTACAACACTGACCACGACGTGTTTTATATTTTAATAATAGAACTAGTAGATTATATGAATAATAAATACTCAGCCAGCACAGAAAATTCTACGTTCTAATTGTCATATAAATTATCAATTTGAAGTTAAATATGTATAATCTTTACAGAAAAATGGACGAAGCGAGTGAGAAAGATAAAGATTTGGAGAAAAAGAATGTTTCTCCCTCGGTTTCTCCCGAGGTTTCTTCTTTAGTTTCCCAAGTTACCAATGATGAACGACGATATAATTTCTGGAATATACTAGAAAGGGATAGCGGAGCATACATATCCCCAACTATTAAAAACATTATACGTTTAAATAACATGGACAATCCTCTTTCGTTTCGGAACATTACGGAAGATGTATTAAAAGAAATCGAAATCTTTACTCAAACTGTGATGACATCTTTTATCGAACCTAACTCCAATATGAGGGACTATTTCGGAATATTTTACAACAAGCCTGAAAAATTTCATTTTATGATTGGAGACAGACATCTAATCTTGGAGCTGGTTAAAATGGTTAAACAAGCACCGAAGGATTATTGGAAGTTACCATCGACAGACTGCGAAGAATTTGGAGAACCGTCTTGTAAAAAACGAGCACTTCCTAAACTTGAAGACAAGAACATTTTAAAATCCGAGAAAATATCTGAACTACATGAAAAGAAGAATCCTAATATCAGAAAAGAAATTAATAAATTAACAAAGCTTGTTAAATCTTTAAGTTAAGACGAAAATCTAAATAAAAAATTGTGTAACTTGTTGAAAGGATACGTACAGATCAAAGTTTCAATTAAGGAAATTTATGATGGAGAAACTTACTCTCAAGGATTTACATATGTTGCTGGAATTACTTGTCCATCGTGTTCATTTGTGACCAATATCACAAAATGTAGAACAACAAAAGGTAAAAGTTCCAGATGGATAATTTCCAACTTTAAAAGACACTTTTACCAACACCAGAAATCTACTGAACTTACTGAAAAGCGAGACAAGTCCTCAAGTAATGTTCTTCACTTGCTGCAAGCGTCTGCCAAATCACCCGCTCTTCAAAAAGAAACAAACTACGATTCTAAAGGCAATGTAATTCAAGATGTAATTGCTGAATACACCATAGTGGATGATGAGTTGCTGCTTTCAAAAAGTACCGACGTCTCCAATGATGTCTCCATCACTTCTATTATTTCATCAATGCCAGTTGAGTCTAAAGATACAAATATGTTGATAGTTCCTCTGACAATGAGAGAACCTGAAGTCTCAACTTCAACATCGCAGTCAACTATGTCATCAAAAAGGATAATATACAAGATGGAACGGCAACGGGGGAATGCTAACCCGAGATGATTATCGAACAAATCATCTCGTGGAAAAATTAATTTCTATAACAAATGTTCGACCCAAGATTTGACCACGTAGTTCTTTGCGCCAAAAACGCTTGGCAAGAAAAAAGCGAAAATTGCTTTCGGTAGATGAGTTTCAACCGCGAATTTCTATGTACTTTCCGATTCTTAATCAATTACAGATAGAATTTCAAAAAAATAAAGAATTAAGTAATGCTTTAAAACTTTTTTTGGAAAAGTTGAGCAATAATTTTAATAAAGAATTTGATCCGGCATCAACCGTAACACAATCTTCGTTTTTAAAATATTTAGTAGATACTGCTAATAAAAACACAAGCAAAAAAAGGATGCTCGGTATGATGATACCCTTAAGCTGTTTGCAACTTATCTATACATTATAGAGAGTAGAATGCTATATGAAACGTTGTGTACAAATTTGCCACTGCCTTCGTTAAGCACGGTAAGCCGTACTTTAGATGATTCAAGTGCAATAATAATTGAAGGCGATTGCAGAATTAGTAAATTTCTTACGGTCAAAAAATTTACCTACAGTTCTATGGCTTAGCGAAGACGCAATCAGAATAACAGGTCGGGTACAATATGATTCTAAAACAAATCAACTTGTAGGCTTTTCCTTGCCATTAGATGAAAATGGCTTGCCTATAAAAAGTTCTTTTACGGCTACTTCTGCAAAACAGATTGAGGAGTATTTTATTAATAATACAGCAGCTAATTTATTGTACGTGATTATAGCACAGCCATTAGAAAATGCTCCTTCATTTTGCCTATGTTTATACAGTTCTGATAACAAATTTACAGCTGATGATGTAATTAAGCGTTGGAATTATATAATTCAAAAATTAAAAAACGCTGGCATAACGGTACTTGGCATTTCTTCTGATGGAGATCCGAGGTTACTTAAAGCAATGAAAATATCGTCAAAAATTGGCATTATTAGAAAGGCAGGAAAAAGGCAAACAATTTCACCAGTATTAAAATTGGATTCAAATCCTAACTCGATTATGTCGAATACGTCTTTCATTCAAGACACTATGCATATTGGCACTAAATTGAGAACAAGACTTCTAAAGAATTCTATCGTATTGCCAATGGGTAGTTATATTGCTTCAGCAAGTCATTTAAAAATTCTTTACGAAACTGTTTCCAAAGATAAACACTGTTTAAATCAAAAAGTTTAATCTTATCTGTTAATCTTATCACTGAAGGATAAAATAAACTTTGATACTGTCTTAAAAATTTCTCATCCAAGGGTGCGCGAGCTCTTAAAAACTAATGTAGGAATATATTAATTGCTGTGGAGTCGGAGAATGATGATAATCTATAATTTAATAATTATCATCTATAAGTTATAGATTAGTTATAGATAAGTTAATAATTATAATCTATAAATTATAATTTATTCTAAATGGTTATGACATGAATATATATATAAGTTACGATGCAATATATCGAATAAACTCTGTCTCGTGTTTCGGTCACTCGTGTAATATCTCGGAATACTGTCTTAACTGTCCTACAATCTTAACTCGTTTATATAAACTCTGTCTCGTGTTTCGATCACTCGTATAAAATCTCATGTCTCGGAACGTAACTCTTAACCCTTATTTGTCACACTTCTGTAGACGTTACGTACTTGCTACACTGGGGTGGAATCTACCCCAACAACAAAAATTGTTATAACAAATAAGCTATTCAATATTTTAACTTGCCAATTTTTTTAGAGCTTCTTAAAAGCTTACTTTTAAAAGTTATGTAGGTTATATAGCCAAAAATTAACATTATGTATGATAAAAAAATTAAAATAGCCCCCAACAAATAAAAAAATGGCTGTTTTTATAAAAAAATTTAATATTTTTTTTTTTACAAATGTCGCTATAGACCCGCTCCTCATAGGTTTCTGTACTTAAAATTAAGGGAATATATGGTCGTGGGGTTGATTTGATCCCAGTGTGACAAACAAGGGTTAATTGTTCACTCGCGCGACTCGTTAGCCAAAACGCACGACGTTACTTGTATCGTTCCGTATTGCTCAACGTGTGTTCTCCGACTGACTTTCGGAGCGATCGCCGCGCACATCACCACCAAACGATCGATACGAGATCATTACCGACCGGCACGGAAAATAATCCCACACTAATGTCCCTGGAAGTGACGCTACAATAGCATATTTAACCCTCCGTCTGAAAACGGGGGTCGTTTGTGTCCGGCCGAAAGTGAATCATCGCTATAACTTTTGAACGCACTATTAGATGGCGCTAGTGTGCCTCTGGTAATTTAGTTAGTATCACCGAGGACCCTTCTACCAACTGCCTGATCTCCGGTTCGTGTCAGACAGCTGTGGCAGCCGGACGAAAATTGCTCAGGACACGAAGTACCCCCGTTTTCAGAGGATATTGCCCAAACGCGTAAGTACCAATTTCTTTGTTTCCTTGTTTTTATATATTCTTTGTGTCACTAAAAACAAGAAGAAAAGATCCGCGCGAACAAAAAAAAATTTAAGTAACTTTTCTTGTGCAGTTTTCGACGAAATGACTCAACGGTCGGGCGACGAGGTGTCGCTTTTTTGTATTTTTATAATAAAATGTTCTTTTGGTAATGTACTTTTGTGTAATTATTCACTACATGACTACTTCTGTTCGTAAATAATTTTTATTAAACTTTTTACGAAGAATTTTGAACATATTTTTTGTCGACTTTGAGGGTAAAAAATTAAGCTTTTTTTTTTTTAAACTATCGATCCTATTATTTTTGTTTTAAAGGTACACTTTTTCCCTTTAATTTCGTTTTTTATTCTTGTCGATATCATGTTCTGGCTCGAAGTTATGATTTTTTTAGTGAATAAGGGATTTTTCCATAGGTGCCCTCTATTTATTTAATGCAAAATATATAAAAAAAATTTTTTATTATAATTGCATGACTGGTACTTCAAGTTCAAAAGTTTAGGAAGCTCCAGGAATTTTTGCAGATTTTTTTAAGCGGTTCAACACCCTCAAAAACGCGCCGGACTCTAATGACCCCCCTTTTCAGACCGAAGGTCCCGAAAAAACGTTTTCAGACGAAGGGTTAAATATTATTCATCAGGCTCTTAATGCATTTTTATGTAAATTGATGACCCCTTTGGAACTCGTTTTCAATATATGGTATTGTATCTTTTTCTTACGTTTATGGAGAGCTTATTTGAATGATATACCGGAATATTCTATAACGAACAATTTCATTACTCTCAATACATACGTATGTTTAGAAATCAATGGACAAAATTTATTAAATGTAATTTTAATATTAAGTAAGATAAATCAACCCGAACTTTTTGTACCATTTTCATTTAGCAGTCAACCATGCGAAAGCTTTTTTCGTCACTTATGATCAATGAGTTCTACTTGCTCAACAACTGTCAATTGCAGTCTCCTGGAAAGTATTCACAGAATTAAACGTATACAGTTACAGAGTGACATATCGTCAATGAGCTCTGTTGCAACTGAGCAAGGATTCAGCTTTCCGCGTGCTAAAAAGTTTAGTTCGACTTCTAATGTAATAAATTTATTCCAGACATTGAAGAGATACAGCAAATTATTGAAAAAGCGAAACTAGAAGCATTTTCAGATATTTCAATGTTAGGTATGAATGTTGATGTGAATATCAAAGTCACAGTTCATTAACATAAAAAACATTAAAATCAGCGATATTGTACGTTTAGAAGATGATGCTAACGATCCTTCATTATACAATCAGGATAGAGATCAGACTTCTAATCACAATTCTGATGCGCAAAGTATGCTGGACAATGAGACTGATGATTTTAACTTATTAGAAGATTTGACTGTTTTATTGTGTATTGAAGGATCGTTGAACCTTCGTTACGATAAAAATAAAACTGACATCAAATCTGACAGTCCTTTTTCCATTGTAAAAGATGGACAAAGTAACGAGATTGTTGTTCGGTTTAATAACCAACATATGGAAATCTTCCATATGTTGGTTATTAAACCGAAATAATTGTAATTTAAGCAGTGATAGATTACAGCGTGTAAGAGAATGCGAATTTTCTAAGTATTGTTTGATGACTCGAAAGACTTCTGATCTTAGTTTTTGTGAAACTCGCGAGGAAATACAGATTGGAGACTGGTGCTTATTTAAAAATGTTGAAATAAAGCATGCTTAATAGGTTTTGTCCTTGGTTTTGCTTATACAGAAAAAAAATTTTAAAATGCAAGAGAATACTCTAGTAACACTGCGCGAATTAAAAGCAATAAAAATATTGTGGGAGCACTGTGCCATTGGTACTCTGTAGATAATAAGGAAGAATGCTTAAATCCAGTGCAAATGGAAATACAAAGGTACATAGATGTTAAACAATATGTTATAACTATTTCAGCTCCATGCATGACTGATTTAAACTTAAGGCTAAGCCATGATGTTTTTGAAAAAATAAAAAAGTATTTATAATTAATATATTAATATATTATACTTTTATAACTGTGTTATGATTATTATAACAAGCTACTTTATGAATTAAATAAAGTTATGAATACTATAAAATACTTTTTATTTTTTTACTTTTTCATGATGTACATTTAATAATACAAATTACTCGTATAATATTATATATATTATTATTTTAAACTTTTTAAAAAATTGGCAAGTTGCTTCAAAAGTTAAATAAAATCTAATCATATTAAAATTATTTAAAGCATTAATTAATGATTTCTATTATTATATATTATAATTTAAAATTATGATAAATTTGTAACATTATTTACATTAAAATTAGCAATAATAACGAGTAATACTATTGAAATCATTTGCAATCACAATAAAATCATTTGTAATCACAATGATATCATTTGTAATCACTGAAATCAGCTGTGATCACAATCAATTTCACACAGTCGTATAAAATCACTTTAGTAGTTGTAATCACATCGTAATCAACTGTAATCAATTGTAATCAACTGTACTTTGTAATCACGTGTAATCCAATAGCTGAGTGAATAGCCCCTCGCCGTTTGGTCTCAAAATTGCGTCGACTAATTGCATGTATAAGCAGTCATGTAGCTGTATTTGTAACGTCTCGGTAAAAAATTATATATAATTATATATAAATATATATAATTGCATGTGATTATATATGAAAGAGTGATTGTAAAAATCGCCCCTTTTGCGGCCCTCGATTTCGGGATCGAATCATATGCAAATCAATTCCTTATGGTAAAATATTAATAGAAAAAAAATTTCAACTTGACATTTAGTTTTGGAAATATGAGAGGTCAAAGTTTTAAAAAAACTAACTTATTTCGGAATGTGGTGTTTCTGAATTGTTATACAGACCAATACTAACAAGTATCGTAAAGTGGTTTGGTCACTAATTATGAATCTGGACTCATAATTAAAACATGTGAAATGTTGAATCCAATAAGGTACAAATTGTTCTTTCTATCATTTTTTTGAGCCTCTGGATGGGTGTGTGTTTCCTGCTCTCTGCGTTACCCAGAATCAACGGCATGGACGTGGCAGATACCTGATTCCTTCGGGGTGTTTTATTATTGTGAGTCCCCTTGCCTCTCACATGTGTGTGTGTGTGTGTGTGTGTGTGTGTGTGTGTGTGTCCGTTTTTACAGAGCTTTAAAGGTTTAATTTGTATGTTTTACTTATATCAAAGTTTTGGTGCTTTTGCCCTAGAAAAAAATCAGTAGAAACTCTGGTGACCGTAAAATAAAGTAAAAAAGTATTTACTCATCCAATTGCAATGTGTTTTGTGTCATCTAATCCGCATTTGCAATTACAAATAGTGGTCCCTATTTAATATTCTCCGTTTGGCTCCTTCCCCCTCCCACACATGAAGAAAGAGGGGGGAGGGGGATAATGAATCGGTACAATTATATATCCCTTTCGAAAATATTCAGGACCTTTCTGAAACATTTCTTTCCAATGCTTATATGGATACTTATATCCCAAGATATTAGACAGAATCAAATTAAATAGAACGCCCGTATATAGTATAACTTTGAACTCTCATATCTCTAAAACTAAATGTCACCTCAAGTTGAAACTTTTTTTCTATTAATATCTTATCATAAGAAGTTGATTTGCGTATGAATCGATCCCGAAATCGAGGGCCGCAAAAGGGACGAAAAACTTCATATGGAAGTATATATAACCCTATATGATTATATATAATTTCATGTAGCGTTATATACATATATAAAAAAAAATTTCCGTACTTATATATGATATCATATATAATTATATATAATTATACAAGCAATTAAAATATATTTAAATATATATAAATGTTTCATATACAATTTGACATGATTATATATGAGTTCATATAATTTATATATAAATTATATATAAGAAGCATTTATCTATATAGATTATATACGATTATATATAATCATATATAAACTTTAAATTCGGATTATCCAATAGATGGCATTCGATAGGATTTGTTTCTCGTATTTAAAATTTGACGAACAGTGGTATAAAAATGGTATCAAGAAACACGGCACTGTCTCACGTCAAGCAGTGCCAAGTTATAATATATGGAATAAATCATTTCACTTTTGATTTTTTTGAAAAAATATACATCTTAATATACAACATACTTAATTTATCAATGCTTTATTATCGAAGTTAACAGTTCTTTTTTAATATGTATTGACTATATATGGTCATATATGATTATATATATTTACATATATAATATTATTATATATGTTCATATCTATATATATAAAGGAAGATGTCCTGACTGACTGACTCACTCACTCACTGACTCATCAACGCCCAGTCCAAACCCCTGAACCGAATTTTTACCAAAAGTATATGAAATAGGGGTAGAATTTTCCGGGGAGTGCCACTATGTGTATAGTTCTTTGTTACCGATTTTCTGGAAACCGGTTTTTCTAATTTTTCTAATTTTTCGGGAAATAATTCACCGAATTTCAAAGAATTATAGATCAAACAGGGGTAGAATAATATAATTTTTCGTTACCGATTTTTTTGGAAACCGGTACGGAAATTTTTTCAATTTTTCGGGAATTTATTGACCGAATCTTAAAGAAGTAGGGGTAGAATTTTATGGGGAGTGCCATGATGTGTATAGTTTTCGTTGCCGATCTTTTTGGAAACCAGTTTTTTTAATTTTTCAAAGTTTTCGGGAAATAATTGATTGAATCTCAAAAAATTATACATGAAGAAGGAGTAGAATTTCTCGGGGAGTGCTATAAAATGTATTATTTTTTGTTACCGATCTTTTTGGAAATCGGTTCGGAATGACCAAATCTCAAAGAATTGTACATAAAGTAGGGGTTGAATTTCCCGGGGAGTGCTATAAAGTATATAATTTTTCATTACCGATCTTTTTGGAAGCAGGTATCAGAAGTTTGACGAATTTTTCGGGAAATAATTGATCGAATTTTAAAGAATTGTATATAAAACAGGGGTAGAATTTTTCGGGGAGTGCTATAAACTGTATAGTTTTTCGTTACCGATCATTTTGGGAACCGGTATTTTTTTGGAAATCGATAACGAAATTTTTCCAATTTTTTAGGAAATAATTAAGTGAATCTCAAAGAATTATATATGACGGAATTGAACTTTAGTCGATAAAAAAGTAATATTTTTTAATTTATAGCATTTTAGAGAAGGGGAGGGAGAGAGAGAGAGAGATTATTTGCATGTCTTATTACATATGTCCTCTGGGGCGAAGCCCGGGTAACCAGCCGGTTTTTCTAATTTATTTAATTTTTCGGGAAATAATTGGCCGAATCTCAAATAATTATAGATCAAATTTCTACCAAAAGTATATGAAATAGGGGTAGAATTTTCCGGGGAGTGCCACTATGTGTATAGTTTTTTGTTACCGATTTTCTGGAAACCGGTTTTTCTAATTCTTCTAATTTTTCTAATTTTTCTAAATAAATGACCGAATCTCAAAGAGAGAGAGAGAGAGAGAGAGAGAGAGAAATTAAAAATACTCCAAACGATCCAGAACACTTCCCCAAAAACAACTTCGAAAACCATGAAAGGGAGCAAGCGGCGAATTTCAAAAATACTTCAGACAATTCAGAACATTCCTCAAAAAACAAATCCAAAAAACAACCCAAGAAGATTGAGAAGAAAAAATCAAGAAAACTTCAAAATACAACAAAATAAAATCAAACTAGCACAGTAAACAACTGTGTCGCAAACACGTAGAACTACGTCTACTTGCACACTAAAAAACTATGAGGAAGCAATGTGCAAATTTCTACTTGCACATGCACTTAAAAACTATGAGGAAGCAATGTGCAATCTATATCTAATTTTATTAAATTTTTCAGTTTTTTCTACCCCTATTTCATATATAATTAATTAAGATTTAGTTAATTATACCCCTATTTCATATATAATTCGTTAAAATTTGGTTAATCAGTTTTTGAGTTATAGAAATTTCAGTAAACTTGACTGTTGTTTTTAACAGAAATTTTAAAGAATTATTGATTAATTAACCAAATTTTTTTAAAAATGTTCGTGGTTGCTCTAACTTTTTTAGGAAATTTTGAGATTGCTCGCTCGCATCTTTGTACAGCGACCGTTCAAGAAAAACAACTCGAAAAAGAGATTGAATTTTGAATGTGAAAAGCCGATTAGCTTGAAACTTGGTGACATTTATGAGTATATGTTCGGCTCGAACTTCTGAGCCGAACATATACTCATAAATGTCACCAAGTTTCAAGGGTAAACCAAAGGATGATGTCGCTGCCCTAGATATAGAGGTCGATGTTGAATCTTAATAATGCGAAAATATACTCGCAGCGCGAGCCCGCGTTGCCGCTCGCGCCGCACAATCGTGGACGACGGAAGACGCGCGGTGCGGAATTCATCTGAAAGTAATAATTTGGAAAATTGATCCAATTCATATTTTTAAGTGTGCAAGTAGAAACCTTCGCTCACAAAGCTTTTCTATGAAGAAGCCAAAACAAATAAATACAAATAATTATGCATCGAATAAAATACAAGCTTAAAATATAGGAAGCAATGCAGGTTTCTACTTGCACACTTAAAAACTATAAGGAAGCAATGGGAGTGTCACTATGTGTATAGTTTTTTGTTACCGATTTTCTGGAAACTGATTTTTCTAATTTTTCTAATTTTTCGGGAAATAATTTACCGAATTTTAATTTTTTCTAATTTTAGTATTAATAGTATATTTTAGTATATTTAGAGTTCTATATATATAAAGGAAGATGTCCTGACAGTATGAAATAGGGGTCGAATAAAAAGATCAGGATGTACAAGATTTATTCCAGGAAAAAAAATATAAAAAAATTTAATATTTACCCCAGAAGAAAGAAAAAAAATTAATATATACCAAATATAAACCACTAATGTGGTATACAAAGAAGTTCTAAAATAGAAAAAAAAGGTCATAGATATTTTTGGAGAATTTTTAAAAAGAAATTATGATAAAAAATATAATTTTCGCAGAAGAGAGAAAAACATGTATGTGGAAGGCATCATGCCTGTTTGAGAAAACAAATAAGGAGAAAAACATGTGTGAAAGAGGTTTATATAATTTTGCTCATTTTTATGGAAAAAAATGACCTAATCTCAAAAAATTAAACGAAAAGAATGATATTTTGACATATTAAATGACTTATTAACGTAAAGGACAAATCATTGAATCAATTTTTTTTAAATATAAAGGAAGATGTTCTGATTGATTGATTCATTAACGCCAAGCATAAACCACTGAACTAAATTTATTTAATTCTATATAAATATAAGGAAGATGTCCTGACTGAATGACTCATCAACGCCCAGTCAAAACCCATGAACCTAGAAACATGAAATTTGGAGATAAGCACCCACTAAGAAGGGATTTTTAGAAATTCGAATCCTAACGGGGTGAAAAGGGTTAAAATCTATTTACACGGATTCGTTAATATCTCTTAGGCACGATGAAAGAGTAAAAGACACCATGTCTGTAAGAAACACCATATCTGTAGGAGACACCATGTCTGTGAGAGACACGAAGTTTATTGGAGTCATAATGTAACAAAGCACGGATTTCTTTACAGTGGAATAGGCCTACTGGGGAAACCACTAAAAAAAACGCATTTACAATAGTACCTCAAGGGTGATGCGGAAATCTATTGGCGTTAAATGTAAATATACGCTATCACTTATTTGCGTGTCTTATTACATATGTCCTCCAGGGCGTGTCCTCCGGGGCGAAGCCCGGGTAACCAGCTAGTATGATTATATATAATTATATATGATTATATAAAGACAAAATTCATATATAATTGCATTATATATAATCATATATATTTATATATAATTATATATAATCTTTTTTTCCCGGGTAAATATGAACAATAGATCATATATGCATTCATGTATGGATACATATAAGATTCATATGGAAGTAATGGAAGTATATATAATCCTATATGATTATATATAATTTATATATAAAAAGTAAAATTTCTATACTTATATATAATATCATGTATAATTATATATGATTATATATAATTATACAAGCGATTAAAATATATTGAAATATATAAAATGTTTTATATACAATTTGACATAATTATATATGAGTTCATATAATTTATATATAAATTATATACAAGAAGCATTTATCCATGTAGATTATATATGATTATATGTTATCATATATAAACTTTAAATTCGGATTATCCAATAGATGGCATCCGATAAGATTTGTTTCTCGTATTTAAAATTTGAGAAATAGTGGTATAAGAACAGTATCAAGAGATATATGGCACTGCCTCACGCCAAGCAGCGCTAAGTTATACCTAATGTAAATCATTTCACTTTTGATTCTAGCTTTTGAAAAAATATACACTTAATTTATCAATTAATGCTTTATTCCTTAATCGAAGTTAATAGAATTCTTTTTTAATATTCTTATTTATCTTATTTATTGATTATATATATGATTATATATATTTACATATATATAATCTCATTAAATATGTACATATATGATTATATATGATCATATAGAGACAAAATTCATATATAATTGCATTATATATAATCATATATATTTATATATAATCTTTTTTTCCCGGGGTGTTTTATTTTAATGTCAGCAAATTTACAGCAAATATATAACAACACATGCAATACATTAGTTTGCTCAATATGCTATATCACGCTTGGCTATCTAGGATGTATCTGCATTGTTGCTAGCATGTTGCCGACAACATAGTATGTGTTGCTACCAGAATTGTAGCAACTGAGTCTGCATTTGTCGGCAAGTTGATGCCTTCACGAAATAACAATTTTGTATAGCAACTTGCCAGCAACTTGTTGGCAACTTATGCTGCGGTCTAAAATCGTCTGATTCAAAATTCGAGCTGTAGCTGTCATATTGCTGTAATAATTCATAGGATCACACAATACTGTCATATTGCTAGCAACGCGAAGTAAATTTGATGCTGTTTTCTTGCCGACAAATTGCTGGCAATACATATATCCAATGTTGCCTGCGTGTTGCTTCAAATATTAAATTACTCAAAATCAATTGCAGTAAATATACGGCAAGTTGCCAGCATCATAAGCAATCACAGGTTTGCGCGATTTTGCTCAGACACGCTTTGCTATCTGGGTCATATTAAGTAATATCATCTATATAGATATATATTTATTTAAATAATTTACTCAATATTTTGACCTAAATGATATATATCAATTTTGGTAAATATTCAATAAATAGATAAATATTATAAATACAATATTCACTAAATATTATAGTCTATATAAATATATTTCAGATGTTATATAAATATATTTATAATAAAAAATAGAATATATTTACAATAGGATTATTATGCGTATCAGTATATAATCAAATAATTTACGTTTGAATTTAAGGATGTATTAGCCATACAATCCCTGCAAAAGTTTTCAATAAAAAATTTTTCAAATTAAGACTTTGCATTCATGCCAAAGAATTCAAAATTTTTTATATGTTAGAAAGGATTACCATTAAGGAGGTTCAATCGTTACTTGTGAGTCAAAAATGAGATTGAAATAAATGTCATTACAGCGATCCTAAATTATATGCAATATTAGTATAATGAATTGTGGATGCTACTTACGTGCTATATTCTTCGTCAATTATTAGTGTATAGAATATTAACAAACATATACTGGGGTATGAGAGCGTCAACGACTCGGGAATCGCTTATTTGGCCAACATTATAGGTTAGAACTTGTCACTTTGTGACAATAAGCTTTCTATACTCGAAAGTTAACTTAGAGCCTTCATTTTTTAATATGATTTACATAAACACTTTACACAAATAATCGCAAAACTTGAGCAATATTGACCATATAGTTTTTTTGTAATATTATTTCGAAGTTGACCACTTTTAGCCTATACCCTTATGGAGAAAGTCTCCCCGAGGTAGATTATCACTGGTTTAGTACACAATTAGTTAACTTTTAGGACTTTGACAACTAGCATTTGATAAATGAAACATCAAGGATTGTGTAAAGACTTTAAAAATCGGATTTTATCATGTGGATTGAAGGCTTTATCGTCACAAAGTTCAGGTTCCAGCGTAGAATGTTGGATAACAAGCGATTCCCGAGTCGTTGACGCTCTCATACCCCGAAATATATTTATTAATATTCTATACATTAATAACTGATGAAGAATATAGCACGTAAGTAGCATCCACAATTCATTATACTAATATTGCATATAATTTAGGATCGCTGTAATAACATTTATTTCAATCTCATTTTTTACTCACAAGTAACGATTGAACCTCCTTAACAGTTTGAATATGGGTTTTTGTCATTTTAATGATTAGTATTGTTTAAACAATTAAAAAATAAAAAAAATTAACAAAAAGTTTTGAAAATACAATCTCAATAATATATGTTTTATATATAAAAAGTTTTAAAAATATCTCACCTTTTTTATTTACAGCAAAAATGTCGATTCTCCATAAGGGATAATGTTAATTTTATCAACTTTAAACTTAAATAACTCTTAAATCTTTAGTAAATCACTTACAGAATATTTTTAGGTTAATTTAAAAGAAACATCTCAAAATTTCAACTATTTCTGAATATATTTGAAATACCTTTAATACATCCTTAAAATTGTTATAACTCAGCAACCGTTTAGTGGATTTGTTTCAACTTTCTTGCAGCACATCAGGACTATCAGAACAATCTAACAAATTTTTATCAACTTTGCACTATTTTGAAGATAGGGCCAATACATCCTTATTATCAGAAAAATATACATATTTTTACGTAGCGTTTAAGATATTTATAGAGCGATAAAACATCTAAATTCTATAAATAGAAATTATGTACAAATAAGAATTTTGATTGTGTTTGTCTATATTATACTTATATGAAGAATGATATGCATGTTTATAAAATTTAGGTTTATTATATGCATTACATATTTTTTCTTAATTATATTTTTAAAACCAAACAGTCAGTAATTTTAAAATTTGTTATGATATCCATATATTAATTTCCTATAACTTAACTATTTTTTATAACAATTTTAAATATGCTAAAAGCTAAAATTAAAAATCTTACGTTAATCTCTGCTTGATATATGCAACATATTATAATAGTACCAATTTTAATTGCAGTTATTTTTAATTGCAATTATTAAAAAATTAATCATCCAGAAATTTACATAACTGCAATTAAAATGGTACTATTATAACATGTTGCATATATCAAGCAGAGATTAACGTAAGATTTTTAATTTTAGCTTTTATATATATATATATATATATATATATATATATATATATATATATATATATATATATATAGCGCAACAATATATTGAATTAAATGGTTAAAAGGATCATAGAAATAGTTTTTATGCTTTTTTTTAAGCAGAAAATAATTGACATGTTGAAAAGTCTATAAATATAAAGTATAATAAATGACAGACATCCTAACTACGTAATTGTCAACTTTAGTACTTAATAACTTTTTTTCCTAATTGAGAGCAACAATTTTAACTTATAGATTCATGTTTTACGCACCAAAATACACAAAATTGTGAAGTTTCAGCCAAATTGGTGAGAAAGTCCTTCTCCTTCATAATTACCAATTTTATTAACTTCTGCATTTCCGAACTATATTTTACATACACTAATAATTATCGTGTAATATATACTGTCTTACCGCTATCGTAGTATTATCGACCTTGTAAACAATATCGTTAAGTCGGGTTAAACGTTCCTCCTCATCCTCGGTATCGGTATTGCTTATACTTTGTGGAAGAGGAGTATAACCTTTGCCACTATGATCAATCGACATATCAAACGAATATCACGTTCTTGTAACGTAACTATTTCTCTCTTTCTATGACAACATAACTAAATCATAATTATTGCTGTCAGCATAACGAGCTAACTTGGGTTAACTCCGAATTGATTTTAGAGACTTCATGTAGGCTGGGTTCGGGGAGCACGCTTTTAGCGCTATGAGCGTGCTCTGTCCTCGTTCAACTTTCAGTAAGTAATAGCGAAGTCGGGCGCTTGCACTAGTGCACACTGAGTGCGCACTAAGGCTTGTTTATAATCTAATTATTATATTAAAGTCGCTTAATACACATTTAAAAACTTTTTAGCCAATAAAACAATCTGTAATATCTATATAGATACTGTACAAATCATTTTATAGACTAAAAGTATTTTAGATGATCTGTAAATATAACAATTGATTAAGAACAAGCCTTAGTGCGCACTCAGTGTGCACTAGTGCAAGCGCCCGAATTCGCTATAACAGAGATAGAATGACGTTGTCAGCGCTAATAGCGTCTCCCCGAACGCACCTGTAGTGGAAGCTCGAAGTTCCGAATGCAAGGCTGTCAACGTTAAAAAAATTAATTTCGATTCTCATGATACATACTGTAGGTGCGTTCTTGAAATGTACTGATTTTTGACTATATGAGCACAGAGAAGGATTTTGATTGGCTGCGTTCGGGGAGCGGCGCTATTCGCACTATTTGCTAAAGGCCTTCACACATAAAATTGCGTAAGGACGTAAAACGTAAGCGTAAGAAAATCGACCAATCCCAATCACGTATTGTGCTGACCGTAACCCCAGTAGGGGAAAATACTCGATTGGGATTGATCAATTTCTTACGCTTACGTTTTACGTCCTTGCGGCATTTTATGTGTGAAGGCCCTTAGGGTGCTGTCACATGCAGGACGGAATTTCGGAAAACGGAATCTCGGAATCATTCTGATTGGTTAGCCCCATGGGGCTTGTACTGTGCTCCATGGGGCTAACCAATCAGAATGATTCCGAGGATTCCGTTTTCCGAAATTCCGTCCTGCATGTGACAGCACCCTTAAGGGTGCATCCCGATGGAGAAGGAATAGCGGAACGGAACAGTAACGAAAAAGAGATGTGGTAGGGGGTTAACCAATCAGAGTAGTTCCGTTTCAATTCCGTTTCGTGTTATAGTGAGTGGGTTCCCCATGGCACGGAGTTGTTACAGAACGGAAAGAAACGGAAAAAATTTGTAACCTATCCTGTCGAAAGTTCGCGAATAAATGAATCGATTGCTTTGCAACATATTTTTGCAAATAAAGAGCAATATGTTGTCATTGGTAGGTAGTTATATGTAAAAATAAAATATATATGTTAAAATCCTATGTTAATAAGTTAATGATAATAACCGAATGTGATATATTTATTAATTACCAGAAATTCAATGTGGATATTGTTCGGTCCGATAAAAACGGACTTTCACATTATCCTTGCTTTGCAAATCATACAGAATTAATAATAGATAAAGATCGAAATCTCTTTATAAATGGTATGTATATTTGTGTACAAGACAGCCCTGGCAAAAATTAAGAAGCTTTATAAAGCGTTGACAACCGTTTCAATATACGCTTTCAAACTTTATAAGAACGCTTACACAACGCCGTTGAATTTTGAACGCTTCCAGAACGCTTATAAAATGCTGTATATAACGTTTTATGAAAGTTTTGAAATGCTGAGGCAACGTTTTTCAGAGAACGCTCAGTAAACGCTGCGTGCAGAGAGTTTGCTGTCAGATTTTTCAAACGTTTAGCAAATGCTTTTCCAACGCCGTAAGACAAGCGTTTTTTTACTCCGTTCAGCAAACGCTCTTCCGATGACGAATTGTAGAAGCGCAGTGAACGTTTTGTAAGGCGTTAACGCAAACGGCTTGGAGACGCCCAAGAAATGCTTTTCCGACTCCGTAACACAAGCGTTTTCCCTCCGTAAGCAAACGTTCTTCTAACAATGCCGCTAGGCGGCGCATCTTTCTCGCATTTAAAATACATCCAGCTGCGTATTATAAGCAGACCCCCTGCAAGGCGAAAAGCAGATTTTAACATTTAACGCTCTTTACGCCGTTTCTTCTAACGACAAGAGTAAACGCCCGTTAAGCTCAATAGAGGCTGCACGCAGTTTCCAATGGTGAAGCAAACGCTTTCGACTTATTAAACGCTTAACAGAGGATCTCTAAATATTTTAAAGAACTCTCAGCAACATCATATGTCATGTAAACTCTCAAAAACGCTATATACAAACGCCTTTCAAACGCTGCAGCGTTGCAATTTCTGCTCTACGAACTCTCTACTGACTGCTTCTAAACTCTCAACGAACTTCCGCAAACACTCATGTAAACGCTGTGCAAACTCTCAAAAACGCTATATTCAACGCCTTTCAAACGTGCAGCATTGCAATTTCCGCTCTACGAACTCTCTACTGACCGTTTCTAAACTCTCAACAAACTTCCGCAAACGCTCACGTAAACATCAAACAAACGTTTATGAAACTTCGCATTTTCGCCAGGGAGGCAATATATAATCCCAGATAACACAAGCATTTTCTACAAATATTCTATAAATATTTTTTGAGAATATTAGAATATTCCCACAATATGCTAATAAGATGAAAATAATATTTTATGAATATGTATAGAATGTTAAAATGGGACTAGTTTTAATATTAAAAAATAGATTGAAAGAATATTCTGTATTATATTCAAGGAATATGAAAAGAAGCTTTTAAAACTATCTGAATAATGTTTACAGAATGTTCAAAAAATACGTCATCCAAATCGTACAGCAGATGTTTATGGAAATATATATTTTGATAGGAAAGAAAGTAAGAAAAGGTATAAAGTGAGAATTAAAATGTTTTATTATATATATATAATTTTAATTCTCACTTTTCTTTTCTTACTTTTTTTCCTAAATATATATTTGCATAAACATGCGCTGTACAATTTAGATTGTATATAAATATTGATTATATAATGGAAAATTATACAAATAACAACTATATATAATTGTAAATTCTGTACGTTTATTATAACAACATATTTTTATTATGTATAGTAATACATGAACGTAAATATATATAAACTTTATCTAAACAAAAAATTTATAACCTCTATAAATGATTGTGTAGTCGCAGACGCCTAATTGCACACTTTTATCACTCGATCTGAATCTGAATAAAATATAAAATTATTATAATATTATAAAAAGTATATTATTTTCTCAGAGATAACGTTTTCGACCCGAGGTAGGTTTCAATCCGGGTTTCAACCAGTTACAAGTGAAATCGAGCATCTACTGGTCAATTCGCCCGCGTTGACGAATAAATGCTCGATTTCGTTGAAACCCGGATTGAAACCCACCTCGATCGAAAACGTCAAGAGACAAGAAAAATGCATAAGATGCAAATTATACCTACTTTACGTTACAACAGGCCTGTTCACGCCACGGCGCCCAACGATCAGCGTTCCACAGCGCGCGTTCTTTATTATTGTTTCTAGTACGTAGTACGTGCTCGCGGAGTGGCGTGGCGCTGCAGTAGTTCGACTTCGCCACTTAATTTGATTAGTTTTGCTACACTCTATAATATTTATAGAATATACTAACAGAATATTTCTACTGACAATTTTATAATGTTTCCAGTACATTTATAGAACATTCTTTAAAACGAAAATATTCTATTAACATTTATAGATGATTTCGTTGAGAATATTCTCTTAACAGAATATTTGACGCAGCATAACATATTTATACAATATTGTGTGTTATCTGGGATGGTTAGAATATGTAAATAATATATAAAAGCTTCTTCACATTCTCAAATCAATTCGCTTTCTCTCTGCAACAAAAAAGTATATA
>JASTWK010000791.1:0-65000 GCA_030770225.1 Temnothorax unifasciatus
TATTAAGAGCATGCGTATTAATGCGAAAATATTCTATAATTTCTGGAGCAAAAATGCCAACTTCGTTACGAGGCACAACGTTGCGGAAACATATTGCTACAGTATGCCTTTCATTAGATATATCCGAACATGAAGTGAATGATCTAGCGGATTTCATGGGTCATCACGAAAAGATACACAAATCGCATTATAGACAGCCGCTTATAACAAAAGATTTGGCTATAACACGTTTCTCAAATATGCACAAGGAGAAGATACAACAGATGAAAGCGATGAGGATAAGAATAAAGATGAGGATGATCCGACTAGTGATAGTGATACAGATTCAGGTTTAAATACTCCTGACACTTCACTATCATTAAGGAAGACAAGACAATCTAAACAGCTGCCTAGCAAAGGAAAAGATATAAAAAATTATATAAATACTAATACAGAAAAAAAGAAGGTACATTTGAATAATTTCTATATCAAATAGTATACGTATTGCTTTTTGTTAACAGTTCTTACAATAAATATACAAGGCAACTTTAGATAAATACTGTTTAAAATACTATTAAATGATAGATATTATAATGTAAAAAAAGGAAACTTCTAGTATTGTTTTTTATGTAGATTAATTGCAATTATGCAAAGAAAAAATGTTTTTTTCAATTTTTCACGGTTATTTTGCGTTTTTTAAAATAGTATTTTCTTTTTAAATTCTTCCTCCTATCACGTAATAATTAATCTCAATTGACATTCTAGAAACACATTCTACATAAACATATACAAATAAATGTGAATTTTCTCATTGTTTCAGTAAGTCGTTTGGCTTCTAAGAGGAAAATTAGTCACAAGAGTGAAAATGTGATCGAATCAGATGATGAATGTAGTACAGAATTAGATTTAAATATTTCCAATATTTTATCATCAAAAAAGGCAAAACAATCTAAACAGGCGTCTAGCGGAAAGAATAACGTAAACAATACAAAAAAGAAAAGAAAAGTCAGTTTAAATAATTTGTTTAAAATTAAATATACATGTTTTTTATTAAATAAATTTAATAATAAATATACTAGATTAACGAAATTTTATTGTTATTTTAGCATCTCCTTTTGGTCCTTCAAGAAGAAGTGCTCACAAGATTAAATGGACGGATGATGAACGCTCGATAGTTTTATCTGCATTCCAAACTTATCTTCATTCCAAAGATAATAAATTGCCATCTTTCCGTGAAATTAACGAATTAAAAGTTAAATATCCTGTATTGAAGACCCGTTCAAATGCAAAGATAAAAATTTGGTTGTATAACCAAAAAAATAACAAAAACAAAAACAAAAAATTACATAAGTCCTTGAAATTATAATATAAAAAAAGGAAACTTTATTATTGTTTTTATGTAGATTAATCGCAATTAAAAAAATATATTTTTTTTTTAATTTTTTAAGGTTATTTTGCGTTTTTAAAAATAATATTTTTTTTTATTTTTTTCTTTTATTACGTAATAATTAATCTCAACCGGCATTTATCTAGAAACACATTCGTCTACATAAACATATACAAATAAATGTGAATTTTGTCATTATTTCAGTAAACCAAATTATTAAAATGTGTATTGTCATTAACCCTCCAACTGCATACGTTTTTTTTAACCTTGACAGTGCATGTAATCCGTCTCGTCCGACGTTATTTTCCCTACCTTAAAGTGTTTTAAAAAATCTGAAAAAATTAAAAAACATCTGTCAACATTGTAATTGATGGTTTTAGATTGATATCTTCAAAAAATGTTTGAATTGAATTATTTAGGGGAGTCAAAATGGTACTTTTTAGGCAGAAAAACTGTTGATAAATGAATTGACGTAGAACTACGTAATCCCGGAGCACAGATACAACGAAAATATGTCACACTTTGAACGTTTATATCTTCAAAACTAACAACTGTATAGTAATAAATAAAGTGTCATTAGATAGCTTATAGAGTCCCATTTTCTCTCGAAAGTCCCAAAAAGCTTTCTCTCTGAAAAAGCCAAACAATTATAAGCAAATAATTATGTTTCAAATTAAGGACCATTCACTACCTTTAAAGAGGAACTTTATTAGCGAATTAAAATGTATTCTTTAACGAATAGAGTATCATTAAAGGACGGTTGGTATGGAATTTGGTGAGGATTGGTAAAGGAGTCGCCGATTTTTATCTTAACAAATCTCCTGATTGCTCTAATTTCCGTTTTTGTAATATCGAGCTGAATTTTTTATGTATAAATTATCATTAAAGGAAAACAAAAATTGTGAATAGAGCACATAATTAGCACATAAAAAGTACATAATTTCTGTATATGTGTTATTCCGGTTTTTTGTGGGTAGGGAGAAGTGCTAACTTAACAGACATTATTGAATTTGGAGTCAAATGGTGAAGGGGTTACCAATTTATGCTTAAAAAATATATAAGTTATACATGTAATCTTATATAGAATATCATTAAAGAAAGGTTGGTGTTGAATTTGGCTAGGATCGGTGAAGGGGTTATTGATTTCTGTAAAAATTCTACTTCTACTAACATTAATTTAAAATCAGTACAAGTTATTATAAATTGTAAATAGTATTAGATGCTTATAAATATAGTAAAACATTTATTTGGTTTTATTTATAAAAAAAATTTGTTTGAAAAAATCAAAAAGCACGTAAATTCAAGAATAATATATAGGTAATAAATATTCAGTCCTGATCATTTACGGCTTTTTCCTTAGGACCCTTAGGTCTTTATTTATATAAGTCGTCAAAACAACCTTTACGTTGATTGATATATATTTTATAACTATATAAAGGCATTTTTGACTACCAGTCATCAAAATAACCTTTATATCGCTATCATATATACATCTAGTCGTCAAAACAACCTCTATACCACTAAAAAATATATATTTTATATACACTGTCGTCGAAACTGTCCAACTATAAAAGATGTCGCCGAAACTACCATTTTGTACTTTTTTTTATGTTACTCGAAAATTAGGCGGAATTTTTTAAAGCGGCTTGTGGCATGCTACTCTCTGAACATTTGCGCATATTTTTACATTGAATAAAAAAAGTGTCGTTAAAACTGCCCCTGGACATATATATATATATATATATATATATATATATATATTAGGGTGTGTCATTTTAGGGCGACTTTTTTTTTTCATTTCACGAATAGCATATATACTTTGTTTGAAAGATATTGATAAAGAGGGAGAGATTGTGTATCACATGCCATCTGTCGTGTTTATGTTGTATTGAATCGTTTGTTGGAAACGCGGCAGATGGCGTGTCCTGCGTATTTTACTGCGTTCAGCATAGGAATTGTATGTTGCTAAGCGCTTTGCGTTGCCAACGTTGCGCGCCGGGAATCTAACAGGAGAGCGGAGCGTGAGACTGCGCTTGCGCGAGGTGTGCAGGAACGAGCTCGCGTCGCGAGGACCGGGCATTCGTTGCACGACTCTCGATCAAGTAACAACGTTCTCTCTGCAGAGACGATTCGGTTGTGTGATAAATATCGTGTTAGCGATCGCGATATTTTGTCTGTTTCAAGTACAGCGTTTTAAGTCTTTTTGATTATCCCGGCAATGGGATAGATCTTGCGTACGACGAAGGAAGGCCGTCGTCACATACAAGGACGAGAGACGATCGGCTCCAGAAACACGAGGAGAGAAGGACCGCCGCCATTACGAAAGCGAGTCTTCTTTCGTGGATTGACGATCGCCGCCATTACGAGAACGAATCTCCTCTCGTAGAAGGACGATCACCGCCATTACGAGACCAAGTCTCCTCTCGTCGAAACGAGATCCTTGCTGTGAGATGTGAGAATACCCTGGCGGGTATAGAAACATGAGTAGTAATCCTGTTGAGGATTTGATAATTCCAACGCAGCGATTCTTCGGTTCTCAGAGAACGGAAGAGCTACCTATCCAAAGGGGAAAGTGAGGTCTCAGTACTTCACTTTAAATAATAGTGAGCTCATTGAAAGTCCATTTCTTTTGTGGTTGCAACCAATACAATTAAAAGAGTAACTTTTATTCTATGCAATTGGCCATTGCACTAAATCGAGTCATATTAACATGAACGTTTATAGAAAAGAGAATTCATAAGAGAATTCATTGATAATGTTGTTAAACGTCTCTATATAAGTTGAACTACGTTTCATAAGACTTCGTGTATGCTAAATTCAAGACACTGTTTAAAGACACGTTTTTATTATTCTAAAGTTAAGGTGTAACTATTTCTCTGCGTTCGAGATTTCACATTCGTTACATAACGTTTTACATTTAATATTATTATGTTCGAAGTGGATTGCGATATTGATTTTCCTTTCATTGGAACCGATTATTCTATTACATAACAGATTAATACAACTCGTTTTCTACTGGAATGATTCGTCATATACTTGTTGTTTGACATTAATTATGTGCATTGACAAAAGTTAAATAAGCGAATTCATGTTTCATCTTCTCTTTCTCCTTTCGAGAATTGTTAATGTATCACACATAATATTGCTTTTACAGGATAATCCTTTTATCCTTCAAGGAAATTCTTCTTCAAACAGTGATTACAACAAGACGTTTGATTCCAGGAGATTGGATTATTATTATCATGTAGTGATGCGATTCATAATATTATGTTTACTAACCTTATAAATGAACTACTATGAATGATCCCTTTATTCAAAAAACATTCTTCTGAACTCTTAAATTACTATAAACACGAATCCGCAAGTTTACAATGTGAAAACTATCTAAAATAAATATTTCATGATTAAGATAAATATCGAATAACTACCATACTTAAAGTTCATAATAAGGGGATTATTCAAGAATGAATATATTTTCATTTATGTCTTTATGCATTGAATATATCATCGTATATTACTACGTATGTAAACATGTTTATTTTTTGATTATTGCTATATTAATTCAGAACAGTGATTAATACACAATCTTTCTCTTTCCATTTGAATAATGATTGGTGTGACGTTTCCTTTTTTGTTTTGAATTTACGATTAGTTTTACCAGCCAGCGTGCTACTCTAACATACTTCCAGGAAGGTAAAATAAGATACCTGGTAAAGTTTGAGCCCTTAATATTAATATTAACAAGTCGCTCATCGCGATTTTTTAGTTTTTATTTAGTATGATGGAAAAAATTTTATAACTATCTAACAAACATAATACAGCATTTTCCTACATAGGTTTTTTGTAGAAAATTGAACGATCTACAAAAAAGATCTCTTATCATTTTTCATAAATTTAACCGTTCAAAAGATATTCAAAGTTAAAGTTTGATAAATTTTATAAAATTGTTTTTGCTTCTTATGAATTTTGTACCATATCGACTATCAATAATTACGAAATAACCAATACATATTTTTGTACAAAATTGAACGATCTACAAAAAAGGTCTCTTGTATTTTTTTCATAAATATAACCGTTTAGACGATACTAAGGTTTAAAGTTCAAAGTTTTGATATATATATATATATATGTATACACATTACAATCTGTTGTATAATGAATCAATTGTACGATGAAACAAAGTTATTTATCTGGTTATAATATTTACAGTCCTTTGAATCTGAATCCTTTAAAAGAAATTGGACAATTTGTTGAATCTAAGTTTATCAAATTTTATCTTTCTTCCTATTTTTATCCGACACTGTATACTTGTCGTAACTTTTCGTTGGGTCAAAAGGTTTCCGTCTACTCGCTGGAAAAATGTGTTTGTTCATCTTGTACCATGATCTAATGAGAAAAAATTAAAAAATAACATAAAAGAGAATTATACAAAGTATTCTTTTAATGATAAATACCTAAGTAAAACTTTTCCGGCATGTGATTCCTCGATTTCGACAGAAGCATCGTGCATAACACAAATATCATCATCGTGAACGTTAAATGTGAACAGAGGCCCGCTCTTTCCTCGTGCCTATAGACTTAACTGTATGTTGTATGTAAATAAATATAGAGAAATATTTTCCGTGCAGGTGTATTATATCGTGCCATATACGCAAATTTTTGCGACAGATAGCATCGTCTTGGCAAGATGCATTGTGGACATATGTGAAGAGCCTTCTAGATATCGAATCAGCACTGAGGTTAAATGTGAAATGTGATGGTGAAAATATATACAATTATGCCGGAGGAATATTGGAAAAATGAAATCTCGTTGGAAGACGTGTTCAAATAATTGCACGTGTCGAAAAATTCAGTAATACGTGCCCAATCTAACAAACCCGATCATTTAATTCAAAAATATATAATATTAGATCAAATACCAAAGTTGATGGAAGAAATTGAAAGTATGATTGATATCGGCGTCTGCGACTCGCAGTTCCTCAGATTCCTGTATAGATATACATTGCGCCAATTTGTTTAAGGCTCCTGGGTAGTCACCGCGGCCATATTGAATTTCTTGCTATCGAGGCGAGAAATTACCCTAGTGTAAGTTGCGGTATTTTCCGAAATAATAAGACATTTCAATAAAAAATCACTATAGATCGTTTCAGCACACTTCTAAAATTGACCGGATACTATCCTTTTCCCTCGACAATAAACAAACAGCCATAAAACGAAGCCTAAACATACGGAAAAACAAGCCATTTGACGACTATCGAAAGGAGTGGAGAATGTTCCTTCTGCATATGTATCTCTTGCAAATCTTACCATCCGGTCAATTTTACGAGTTTCACGAATATGATAAACGTTGTAGCACAAGTACAGAGCGAATAATAAAGAAATTTAACGCAACTTACAATAAGGTTGTCACATGTCACAAGGACAGGATTCTCCATTGGAGAGAGTGAGAGGAGAAAGTTCTTATTTCTACCGCGACAGTACGTCGCCACCGTCGTTTCGGAGTTCTCGGCTCAGGGACCAGGAGCCTTAAGACTGCTTCATCATTGTATAATTTGCTCTTTGATAATGTTATCCGATACAGGATAACACAGGATACGACTTTTAAATAGTTATATAGTGAACAAAATAGCGGGGTAATATTAATGAAAATAGGGGAAGAAAGGGCTATCAGGGTCGGCCGCAGATCTCAGTGCGTGATGTCAGTCATTTGATTTATTAATCTAAATACAATGGTCCGTACGTTTCGGCTCCATTCGAGCCATCCTCAGCAATAACAATAATGTGTCACACGTTCTAAATGCCCCTTGGCAAGATTACCGATTAGAATTGTCGGAAACATCGACCAAATGATCGATATCTGAAAAATATATTTGTAAGAGTCATATAATAAAACAGAAACCAACAGCAACTCACCAAAAGGCTGAACAACGCGGGACATAAAACGGTGTGGAGACAAAATAATTCGCGAGGAGACTTAACGATCTCCTCGACACGCTAAACAGCGACGAAATGACAATTATACAGAGGGGAAGCGTGTCACGAGTCAAAACAGCAGTGCGGATAATACATGGTGTGTAAAGTCGAAGAGAAAAACATTAGATTAAAAGTAACCAATAGCAGGGCAGGATCTGGCCGCGTTACAAAGTTAAATATGAATAGTAAAATGTTCATGGGGAAGGATTATAATTTATTTAAGACATCTATATATGCGTGGTGTAAAAATTCAGTATCATTTTGTGAATTAATCCCATTTTTTTGTAACTTAATGTAAAGCATTTCAGAAACAAGTCTTCTGGAGAGAAATTTTTCGCTGTCCAAAATTTCGACGTTCTCCCAGTCAAAGTCATGATCGAAATTCACTCTATGTTCTGTAATAACCGATTGAGTAACAGTGTTTCTATGAATGTGGTTACGGTGTTCTAAGACTCTCGTTTTCAATCGTCTCTTCGTCTGGCCTACATACGACGCGTCACAGTTGTTACAAGATATTTTGTAAACCACATTCTTATTAGATTGAACTGGGAGAATGTCTTTTTGTACTTTGATAAATTTCTGAAGTTTATTCAGACTGTAGAAAGACAGGTTGACATTTAGGTCCTTGACGACCCTCTTAAATTCTTCAGAAATACCCGGAACATATGGAACAGTAAACCAATTGCGACGTTCCTCTTCACCCGTGGGAGGAGATTCAATCTGTTTACGAGTACATTTGTAAAGTAATGATTTGATTCGAGTGTTAATGGTATCAAAAATAAATGTCAACGGATAATCATTCTCCAGAAGAACATCTATTATGAACTTAATGTTCTTAACGTGGAATTTTGGATGAGAAAGTAAAAAGGCCCTATCCACCATGCCCATAATCGTGCCTCTCTTTTGAGAAACAGGGTGCTGCGACAAAAAGTTAAGGTAACGACCTGAAAAAGTTGGTTTGTGAAACCAATCAAATTCTAAAATGTTTTCATTTTTGATAATTGTCAAATCTAAAAAATTCAACTTATCACCCCCGACTTCAATAGTAAACTGAAGTCTGGGGTGATAAGAATTAAAAAGTTCCAAAATAGTGTCAAGAGCATAAAAAGGTACAGCCATGGCTATGTCATCTACGTATCTAAAATAAAAAGGTAAAGTGAAGGTGAGTTGTCGCAACACACTGTCTTCAAGATCCTGCATTACTATATCCGCTGCGATGGGAGAAAACGGAGAGCCCATGGGAGAACCAAATTGTTGTTTATAGATAATCCCGTTAAAACAAAAATAAGTAGAATCTAATATTAGTTCGACTGCCTTAACAAAATCATCCTTAGGTATCTTGCAGTTTTTTGAGATATGTGACCATCTATTTGAAATACTTTCCAAAACTAAATCTGTCGGAATGTTCGTGAAGAGGGAAATCACGTCCGAAGAAATCAGTATGTAATCATTATTCAATTGAGTTCCATTTAATTTCTTAACAAGTTCAAAACTGTTATCAATGTGGCTATCAGGTATCGGAATACTTTCGGAAATGATCTTATGTAGAAAAGATGCTAATGCGTATGTTGGACTGTCAATAGAGGAAACTATGATTCTGAAGGGATTACCTATTTTATGAATTTTTGGTAATCCATAAGCTCTCGGGAGAACCCCATCGGTACACAATAATTGTTTGTATTTCTGGTCAGAGATATATTTCTGATTTTTCCATCTCACGATAGTCTCCCTAATTTTTCTTATAAGTGTTTGAGTAGGATCTTTATTGATTACAGAATATGTGGTTGTGTCCGATAACAAATCTGTGATTCTTTGACTGTAATGTTCTCTATCCAGTGCCACCGTGCTGTTACCTTTATCGGCACGAGTAAAAATGATATTAGGATTGTTAATCATAAATAATTTAGTGGCTTTAATTAAGTTAGACAATTCGGAATGGAGAGAGATTTTCGGAGAAAAAGACAGAAAGTTGTTGATAACAGGGATAGAACGGTTTCTGATGCTCAGAATCTTATCTATTTGTAAGCCCCTCGTGTTCCCTTCTGTGCATTTTATGAATTCGATAACCGTTTTTTTTTATATTGTTAATGGGTAAGGAGAAGTTCTCACCTAACTGTAAGAGGCATTGAACTTTCTCCGGAATTGCTGTGGAAGTTAAATTGATGAACCATTTGTCTTTGATATGAGTGAGAGAGGATTTGGAAGTGTTAAAATAAACCGAAGGATCAATGTGAACATCAAAAGTATTCGAACAGTTATTGTGGTCAATATTTGGATCAGAGCGAGTGAAATCAGTTTCTATTTGATAATGAATCGGTTTAATATTGTTGGTTTTTTCTAGATTATGTTTGCGGAACAACCATTCAAGTTTTTTATCGAGATTATTATTTTCTCGTTGAGTGAAACAATTTAATCCTATGTCCTGCAATCTGAAAAACTTATTACAAATATTCACAGGTATGTTCTTAGAGATACGTCTCGCGAGATGTAAAATCTGTCCCTGCGAATGATTAACCGATCTATACGCATCATTAAGTTCGATTTTGATCAGTCGAGTAATGAAATTAGACGTCAAAACATTGAATTTCTTTTTAGCGTGATAGTGTGAAAAGACAGGAGTATAATTACAGAACCGTTGTAGATGTCGTGGAACAATGTCATTATGTAAACAAAATTTTAAACATCTGATACGGATTCTGCCTTTGACGTGAGTCTTCCTCGCCTTGATCCATTGTTTCATGAGTATGACGATGTACACTCCAAAGGTCGCAGAAATAAAATTGAAAAAGCCCATATGTCGACGCATTACCTTGCAGCCAGCGTGAATTAATCAGTTAAAAGAAGACCCTCGAAATTCGAAAATAGGGGAAGAAAGGGCTATCAGGGTCGACCGCAGATCTCAGTGCGTGATGTCAGTCATTTGATTTATTAATCTAAATACAATGGTCTAAATACAATCTAAATATCTTGTAACAACTGTGACGCGTCGTATGTAGGCCAGACGAAGAGACGATTGAAAACGAGAGTCTTAGAACACCGTAACCACATTCATAGAAACACTGTTACTCAATCGGTTATTACAGAACATAGAGTGAATTTCGATCATGACTTTGACTGGGAGAACGTCGAAATTTTGGACAGCGAAAGATTTCTCTCCAGAAAACTTGTTTCTGAAATGCTTCACATTAAGTTACAAAAAAATGAGATTAATTCACAAAATGATACTGAATTTTTACACCACGCATATATAGATGTCTTAAATAAATTATAATCCTTCCCCATGAACATTTTACTATTCATATTTAACTTTGTAACGCGGCCAGATCCTGCCCTGCTATTGGTTACTTTTAATCTAATGTTTTTCTCTTCGATTTTACACACCATGTATTATCCGCACTGCTGTTTTGACTCGTGACACGCTTCCCCTCTGTATAATTGTCATTTCGTCGCTGTTTAGCGTGTCGAGGAGATCGTTAACTCTCCTCGCGAATTATTTTGTCTCCACACCGTTTTATGTCCCGCGTTGTTCGACCTTTTGGTGAGTTGCTGTTGGTTTCTGTTTTATTATATGACTCTTACAAATATATTTTTCAGATATCGATTATTTGGTCGATGTTTCCGACAATTCTAATCGGTAATCTTGCCAAGGGGCATTTAGAACGTGTGACACATTATTGTTATTGCTGAGGATGGCTCGAATGGAGCCGAAACGTACGGACCATTGTATTTAGATTAATAAATCAAATGACTGACATCACGCACTGAGATCTGCGGTCGACCCTGATAGCCCTTTCTTCCCCTATTTTCGAATTTCGAGGGTCTTCTTTTAACTGATTAATATTAATGAATAATGCTAAGTGACTTCCTACTATGAAACTGCAGAGATGCGATAGAATTAAAATGTTGGTATAGAAACGTTGATTATATGGATGTCGTAATATTTCTGAAGGACGCAATGTCTATTGATCAATTTACGACTGTACAAGTAAACTTTGCAATTTAGTTATTAGGTTAAATTTTTATTTAACGTTGATATTGCGCAGTGCTATAGGTGTGATATTATATTAAAATCAATCAGATTAATCAATATTTTAGTTATATATTTACAATCTAATTGGACAGTAATATACAATAATTGATTTAATCAATAACATAGCAGGCAGTTGTAAAAGTTTTCATATTCTCATCTCTTGTTTTTTAAACAGATATTCAGATACAAAAATAAACTTACGCAAAATAGCAAAGATAATTATATAAAAAAATTATGATGGATAATTACGGATAATACATCACAAAATCTTGATTTAAGTATATTCTTGTGCAATATAGCTCATAAAGAAATATCAAAGGAAAGAGATAATATGAATCTGTCATACTTTTTATAAAAATCTTGTTTTCCATAAGTACTGTGTCTTTCCCTATTTAACTGCTCAAGGATGATTGTAAAATATTAAGGAATTATCTATGTGTTTACATATGTGACTTCAACGTTTCATACAAGATTGAACAGTATAGGAAGAGATAGCACAGAATCTTTGCGCATTACGCACGTCGCACGCTTTCCTTTGTTAACATCGAACCTGTAAATACGGCATTTCTTCATGAAACTAATTCGTTCCGCTAATATTTACAATAACGTATTCAAAGATACATTAATTTCAATGGTAATCGTAATTCAGATCTATTACATGTAATATACATTAAATTTATGACACTTAAATCATCATGACACGTAAAAGTGGTGCTGATGTTTGAAGGAAAATAAGAAGATTCACCACAGAGAGAACAGTAGTAGTAAAACATATGACCGAAATCACGTTCTTTTATATGCTGTACGAGTGAGAGATTTGATAAATAGATCGCATAACTATATCGGAAGTACGCGATTTAGTCAATTTTACTTTCACACTATGCTGTGACTTTTTATCTTTGATAGTGTTAGGTAAGTATCTCTAATCTCTAAGTTTAGGAAACATTATTAATTGATGTTTAATCATTGTTAACGCTTCCGTTATCGTGATTCACTTATCGATTTATGTTAAAACTTTTTTACAATAAATTTGTGATAATTTATTTCTATCATCTTAAGTTAATGTATACATTTATATATGTACCTGTGTGCCACTAGAACATCGTCGCTGCTCGAGACTAACTGTCATTGATCGCGCATCATTCGTATTTATATTTTATTTCCACTTGCGAATTTTTTCATCATTTTATTTCAGTGTAAAAATGGTAGGTACTTGATATCCTGGAAAATATCCAAGAAACTGTCTATTCAATTAAATTCCGCGCGCGAGATAGATTTGGAAAAATAATGGCGAATTCTTTTTGCAGAGAGAACACGTCTTATCTATAGCATTAACATTCAATATTTTGTACGGCCAAATATATTATTACATTACTTTGTATAAGTTGATATCTGGCAATAAAACGGACTTTATAGTGGTAATAATTAAAGTCACGGCGTAACAAGGGCGCATTCTCCTAAGTATTGTTAGAGAAACACCTATTGTTTCGTAAGGCGCGATAATTTAAGTTCAAGCGAGAGAGATGTGTAACTACGATCGGAGATGTAACTAGATAATCACAGAAGAAAAAGTGTATGTAAAGAAAATAAACTGTGTATTAGATTGTATACTCGCATCGGCATTTTTCTTATATAGCGATCTTGTATATGTACGTTGTTTATTACGATGCAAAATATAAATCGAATATGTATGATCAACAGATGGAATGATTTCTTTCCTCCGTATTATATTATTTTTAGAAAAAGTTGGTAAGAAATAATTTTTACAAGCAACATAATATAGATGCATATTTTATACAAAAGCAATGTCCGGCAATGTATATATTATTAATAACTTCAGATTAATTATTAAAAACTTCAGATTAAGATGCGTAACACTACAAAAAAGCGTGATATCTGTACAAAATTACCTTTTTAAAAAAAAGGTAAAAAAAGGCGCCAAGTACACGCATAGTAGTGTATATGTTGTTACCTAAAAAAAAAAAAAAAAGAAAGTGGTAGTATTATACCTCGAAAAAACCTAAGTAACAAGTGGTAGACGTAATCTTTGTATCTCAAAAAATCTCGAAAAAATCTAAGCACTAGTATCTTTATTTCCAAAAAATTATAACCCAAGTGATACACATTACAAAATTATGTTACCTTATTGTTTGGGAACCGCCGTGTATTAGAATTTGCAATTCTCGACAACGGTTCTGCCCAGCGTACGGCGACCGCTTATTATTATTGATTACTGTTATGATCAACCGCGCACCGAGCTTCGTCTTACGTTCAAAACACCGATCCAATCGTCCGTCGTTACTGATCACGCACCTCCTGTGTGATCGCCGAAATCCGCTCATACGCTCTCGCCACAGCGCTCGAGCTGAGTTCGCTAACGCCTTCCGAGCCGTAAACATCGTTTGTCCTGAGCCGCGGGCGAATGATTGGAACCGTGTTCGAGCTCGTGACGCGCCGAACCGTTCACTTTAATTGTTTAAATAAAATTGAGTTTTCACTGCAACTTTGTGAGAGTCATTCCGCCCGAGCGTGCGAGCCTTCTGCTAAGGCACTGTCAGCCGCCCATTAAACATTGGTCCTTCGAGCCGGATCGCCGCCCAGGAGAAGTGCTGCTTTGACTCTCCAACCATATCAACACTATGCTCGCAGCGGTTCCCACCATGTCGGTCGAGGAACTACTGGTCATGCAAGACCAGTATATGAACGCAGTGTCTCGTGCGTTGCCCAACTTCAAGAAGCTCGGCCAAGCTAAGTGGACTCCAGCCGTTACACGACAACGTCTCACAATGTTGAAGGAGACGTTCGCAAAATGCCAGGAACTTCATGGCAAAATCTCGTTCCTTGCTGACGAGAAACTGAGAAATTCTCACGTGTACTTCACTCAAAACTATTTCATCGCATGCGAGGACTATTACAACGAAGCCGCCGACTTCATGTCCGACACTCTCGCCAGCCACGCTGACCATTCACCCCCCTTTGGTACTCTACGCGACGGAAGCAGCCTCGTCGATCCGTTCCGTGCCACGACGCATCTTCCGAGGATCAACCGGCCGACCTTCGACGGGAGCACAGATAAGTGGGAAAGTTTCCGCGATAGATTTAAATCATTAGTTCACGGCGAATCTAGTTTATCAAATGTAGATCGTATGCACTACTTGTGCTCTTGTGTAAAAGGGGAAGCAAGTAAGGCGCTTGACCATCTTGCAGTCACAGATCAAAATTTCGAGGTCGCGTGGAACATTCTCGTGTCTCGCTACGATAACAGGCGTCGCCTTATCACCGCTCATTTGCAGAGCCTCTTAAATCTACCGGCGCTCACTGCCGAAACCGCTAAAGATCTTCGCAACCTTCGCGATCAAACGAACGCGGCGATTCAAGCTCTTAAAAACCTCGGTCGACAAGTCGAGCATTGGGATGATCTGCTGGTTTTTCTCGCGGCTCAAAAGCTTGATAAATCGACGCGTAGGTCGTGGGAAATCAAGCTCGGTGACTCCATGGAGTATCCACTTTATAACGAGCTCGATCAATTTCTGGAAGCTCGCATTCACGCATTAGATGCCATAGCACCACCCGCGCCAAAAGAAAAGTCGAACGAATTGGCAAAAAAGAAAACGCTCGCGTCACATGCTGCTTCCTCCGTTCAATTCGCGTGTCCGCTGTGTAAAACGAATCATTTACTCTACCAATGCCCAGCGTTCTTAAAGCAGACTCCATCCCAACGTTCCGACTTCATTCGAAAAGCAAGCGCTGTCTGAACTGTCTCAGCACGAAACATTCAGTAAAAGATTGCACGAGTACTTATGCATGCAAACAATGTCATAAACGACATCACTCGCTGTTACATATCGAGAACTTCCCCAAGCCTAACGACTCCGAGCCGGTACCAGCCGCGATACCCGCCTCCAGTGCGATTGATAGCGAAACCGCGTCACATCTTGTTTCAAAAACTGTCGCGCCGGATTCTCGAATTTTGCTCGCGACCGCTCGCGTTCGAGTGTATTCCCCTTCCGAACAATTCATCGTCGTTCGCGCGCTCCTCGATCAGGGTTCCGTAACGACCTTGATCACCGAATCACTCGCTCAACGCTTATTATTACCAAGAATAAAGCGCTCCGCCTCTGTTGCCGGAATAGGCGACTCACGGTCCGTCGTTCGCCACGCAGCTCGAATTACGATAACCCCAGCGTATAGCGACGGCCCTGCCTACTCGTCGACCGCGCTTATCCTACGGTCTTTGACAAAATACGTGCCTACCCGGATCAAGACCACATGCCAATGGCACCACATAGCCGGTCTCCAATTAGCGGATAGTGAACTCACGAGCTCGGATCCGATTGACGTGATTATCGGTGCCGACTTATTCGGCATGCTCCTTCTCGACGGTGTTCGCAAGGGACCCGACAACGAGCCCACGGCTCAAAATACTGCTCTCGGCTGGATAATTTCCGGCCCAATCTCCCCCGTTCACTCGAATGTACCTACATCCATTCCTGCACATCATGGTGTCGTCGAGGATCTCGACATCGCGCTTCGTCGGTTCTGGGAACTCGAGGAGATCCCTCCGGAGACTCACCTCAGTCCGGAGGACCGTCAATGTGAAGAGCATTTTAAAGCTACGCATTCCCGCACCCCCGAAGGGCGATACGTCGTGAGGCTACCGTTCAAGAACGGAACGCCGGTCTTAGGTGAGTCTCGCTCCGCCGCCCTCGCAAGCTTTCTCCGTTTGGAACGCCGTCTCCAACGGGAACCCACCCTCGCGACCGAGTACAGCGATTTTCTCGCGGAATATGAGCGGCTCGGTCATATGAGTAGAGCTCCCCTTCCGGACACACTCGAGAGTTCTCAATCATATTACATACCCCATCACGCGGTCTTGCGTGACAGCAGTGCCACCACTCGATTGCGCGTGGTTTTTAATGCATCAAGCCGTACCACGAACGGTACGTCACTCAACGACCACCTGCTGATCGGCCCGAAACTTCAAAGAGATTTAGCGACCGTTATCATTCTATGGCGTCAAAACCGATATGTTTATACAGCTGACATCGCCAAGATGTACAGGCAAATCCTTGTCCATCCCCTCGATGTCAACTACCAACGAATTCTTTGGCGCCCCTCACCTCTTGATCCAATAATCGAGTACCTCCTTCTTACCGTCACCTACGGCAACGCTGCCGCTCCCTATATCGCGCTTCGCGTTCTCGAGCAACTCGTCCATGATCACGGAGCTCAATTCCCTCTAGCCGTCGCGGTTCTGCGTGACAAGACTTATGTCGATGACTGCGCTTTCGGCGCAGATGATCTTATTCTTGCCCGTCAGACGCGCGATCAATTAATCGAGCTGCTCGCCAAAGGTGGCTTCCGGCTCCGCAAATGGGCGAGTAATTCGCCCGAACTACTCTCCGATATTGATCCCACCGATCACGGACTCGCAACTCATAAGACCCTTCAGGACGATGAGCATCTTAAAGTTTTAGGCATCGTCTGGAACCCTGCGCACGACGTCTTTCAATTCCGCGTCGCCATCCCCCCTCTCCCCGGAACAACTAAACGCGCAATCCTGTCGACTATCGCTAAAATTTTCGACCCTCTCGGTTGGGCCTCTCCCGTCGTTATAAAAGCTAAGATCTTTTTACAGCAATTATGGTTACTCAAATGCCAATGGGACGATGAACTCCCACGCGAACGTCTCGACTATTGGTTCGAATACCATAAACGGCTTTCCTCTCTCGACACCATTCGAATACCGCGTTGGACCGGGCACGGATCTCATACAATGCACACTGCCCTTCACGGTTTTTCTGACGCTTCGACCACGGCCTTCGCCGCCGCAGTATATCTCCGCATTGTCAATTTGGACGGCTCAATTTCGGTCTCTCTCCTCATCGCCAAATCTAAAGTAGCCCCTCTTAAAACGATGAGCGTACCCCGCCTTGAATTGTGCGCCGCTCACCTTCTCGCCAGGTTGATTCGATACGTTCGCTCAGCCCTTCAAATGCCAAATCTCGAGTGCTTCTGTTGGACAGACTCGAAAGTGACGCGAGCGTGGTTGAGTCAATCTCCCTCTCGATGGAAGACGTTCGTCGCCAATCGGGTTTCCTCAATTCAATCGCTTCTTCCTGACGTGTCGTGGCGTCATGTTCCGACTCAAACCAACCCAGCCGACTGTGCCTCCCGAGGCCTCGCTCCGGACGCGTTGGAAACGCACAGCCTCTGGTGGTCCGGTCCCGCCTGGCTACGACAGTCCCCGGAATGCTGGCCGCCCTCCAGCCCCCCGGAACCCCCGACTGCTAATCTCGAAGAACGCCCTGAGCGTTGCATGAGCACGCTTCATGCTTCCACGAGCTGGGACCTCGCTTCGCGTTTCTCTTCCTGGACTAAGCTTCTACGCGTTACCGCTTACCTTTACAGGTTCCTATCGAGATGTCGGCCTTCCAAGCGCGTCGAAGAGCCCTCCGCGTCGTCACGCGCCGGCGAGATTAACAAAGCTAAGCTTTACTGGCTCAGAATTATGCAGGCAGACACTTTTCCTCAAGAGCTTTTGCATTTCACGAATCGAAAACTGACGCCGAACGCAAGTCCTCTAGCATCACTCCACCCTTACCTGGACTTCGACGGGCTCATTCGCGTCGGGGGACGGCTTCGTCTGACGTTCCGAGGCGTACAATTTAATGCGGAAGTGGGACCTCCACTTCTCTGGGTAGCGACGCGGAGGCCTTCCTTTTGCGGATAAAAGAAGCGCGCGCTATTATTTCGATCGATGACGTGGACTTATTTAAATGCCTACCACTTTTTTTGTCAGGCGTGGCGTTATACTGGGTACGACTCGAGGGACAGAACTGGCGTAATTGGGACGATTTTGAGAGGGCGTGGAGGGCTCGGTTCGGCGACTCCGATTACCAGTACATGCTCCGGGAGGAGGTCCTCCGGAGGACTCAGGGGGAGCACGAGGCCGCCGCGGACTATTTGACTTGCTTACGCGCCTTGTTCGGCCGGATAAACCCTCCGTGGAGTTTATCAGAGCACGTTTGCCCACCAAAATCTGCTACCGCGCTTGCAGATCGCGATACGTCGGCAAGAATTTCACGACTTCCACGCGTTGGAGGACCTCGCTACGCGGGTGGAACGCGGCTTACTCGCAGATAAGTATTACCGACCTCCGTTACCGCCGGAACAATCTATCTTTCCCGACCTAGCGTACCACGCGCCGAAGGGAAAACCGAAGAATCCAATTACGGTCGCCGCCGGGAAGGTTGTGGGCCGCAAGACAAAAAATAGGAAAAAACCCGCAAAGACTGCCGCGAGCGCAACCGCGGCCACCGCTTCCGCGAACCCAGTGGTTACGAATGCCGCGGTGGGGGTTAACGTAAGAGGCGAAAGTATGCAGTGTTGGAACTGCGATCAAATAGGACATCGCGCACGGAATTGTAAGGAGCTGCAGCAAACACATTGCTACCAATGTGGCAAACGCGGATTCACCACGAGGACTTGCCCGGCGTGTGCGGGAAACGCGGAAGGGAGTTCGTAGGACGAGTCCCTACGGCCCCCAGATCGGAAACCGAGACCCGACCTGTCTACCGATGCGAAGGCGCTTCCGCACTCGTTCGTTACCTTCGAGCCTAAGGAACTACCGCCTCTTCGATACGTTAAAATTTGTATAGGCGGACATTCGGTGTTGGCGCTCGTGGACTCAGGGTCCAGCCGCACTCTTATCGGTCGCGAGGGAATACGAATCGCGGAAAGTTTAGGCGTGTCGATTGCGCGTGACGGTGGAACACGTATACGGATGGCGAACGGCCAGACAACCGCGATTCGTGGCGACGTTCTCCTGCCTATACGATTAAGAGGCCGAAGCCACGAAATGACCGTGGGAGTGTTACCAGATTTAGCGGTGTCGTGCATTATCGGAATGGACTTTTTAAATAAGTTCGGTATCGCGCTGGATTTTGCAAGGGCCGAGTGGTACTCGGATAAACTGCGTACCCGCTATCGTTTCGACAGGGAAAAGGCGTCCTCGGTTTGTGGACTGATGCAACTAACATTCGATCAAAAAGATAGGCTAGATTCCTTTTTACGGACGATATCGACCCCCTCGGAAGACCCGGGTATTACTAACTCGACCGAACATAAGATCGATGTAGGGGGTCACGCGCCGATTAAACAACGGTGTTATTTGGTGTCGCTAAAAGTACAGAAAGCCATCCGCGCGGAGGTGAATAAAATGTTGAAGGCCAAGATTATCGAGCCATCGTCGAGCCAATGGTCGAATCCGATAGTTATGGTGAAGAAACCGAATGGCAAATATCGGTTCTGCATAGATTTCCGCGGAGTAAACGAGATCTCAAAGAAAGACGCGTACCCAATACCGAATATGGAAGGCATCACGAATAAGTTACGCAAGGCGAAATACATATCGACCATCGACTTAAGTCAAGCGTATTTTCAGATAACGTTAGACAAGGAGAGTCGCGAAATCATCGCTTTTGGTGTCCCCGGGATGGGATTATTCCATTTTCGTAGAATGCCATACGAGTTGCATAACGCGCCGGCCACATTCCAAAGATTACTTGATTCACTGATAGGCCCGGAAATGGAGCCGTTTGCGTTTAACTACCTAGACGATATAATCGTCGCGACTGAAACGTTTGAAGAACATATAAAATGGCTAAAATGGGTACTAGACAAAATATCGGCAGCCGGTTTAACAATAAACCTCGAAAAGTGTGAATTCTGTCGTCCGCAGGTTAGGTACTTGGGATTTATTGTCGGAGAGGGGGGCCTTGCTACCGATCCCGAAAAGGTACAATCGATTTTGAAGTATCAAGCTCCGCGAAACCTTAAGCAGTTGCGCCGATTTTTGGGAATGTCCTCGTGGTACCGCCGATTTATACCGCAATTTGCCACACTTAGCAAACCCCTAACCTGCCTTTTAAAGAAAAACAGGCGCTGGGAGTGAAGGGTTGATCAGTCTCGCGCCTTTGATTGCATTCGAGAGCATCTTACGTCCGCACCAATCCTCGCGTGTCCGAATTTTGAGGAGCCCTTTGTATTGCAGACCGACGCAAGTTCGGTAGGGCTGGGGGCCGTTCTTACACAGAAACTGGAGGGCGAGGAGCAGGTGATCGCGTATGCGAGCCGCATGCTAACGGAGAGAGAAAATACTCAGTAACGGAGCAGGAGTGTTTGGCCGTGGTGTGGGCCATCCAAAAGTTCCGGATCGCTCAAGCGGAGGTGGACGTCGCCCGCGAGAATGAGCGTCGGGCCTGGGCCCAAGTCAACGAGACCCACCGCCTCCTGGAAGCCGCCAAAGGGGAGCTGGCGTCGCTGAACAAGGCGCCGGAGCGGCGAGAGGTCGCCGTCCAGGCGGGCGGCCAGGTAGACAAGGCGATGGCTCTGCGCGGACGCCGGGGAGGTTGTTGGAATTGTGCCTCCAGGGGGCACTCTTACGCGAACTGCCCCCTACCCCGTCAGCACGACTTTTGCTTCGGCTGCGGGGAGCAGGAGGTTACCCTCCGGGGATGTCGGCGCTGTGCCCCAGCATATCTTCAAGCCCAGCCACTGCCCCGCGGGGCCCAAGGAACCGCCAAAGGAGCCGCAGCCGTGGTCGACCCGCCAGGGAGTGGCCGCCGTGCGGCCAGAAGGAGATCCGCCTGGCTTGGGAACATTTCCGGGGGGAAAGTAGTTTTTTTTGTTTTGGGCCTTTTTCGGGGGATATACCTTTTGTTCTTTTCAGTGGGAAACAATTTTTTTATTTACCGTATGCCGAGTATGTTTTTTTATGCAACACGTGCATGGAAAGTGGCACATTACGCACGCTACGCGCGCGTGATGCACCACTTTCCACGCATTTGCGGCATAAAATAGGGTGTGCACGACGTGCGTAAAGATGAAAATTCCCGGGTGCGGGGTTGACCCCGCACCCGGGAATTTTCATCTTACGGCACTTGTTGCACAAATAACTATTCTTCCTCCTTTTTCTTTTGTGTGGAGTTTCCAAGTTACCGGTACAAGTTGTAACCCCTGATACATAAAGAATGATGTAAAGAGTGTGTGTTGTCTCTGTCTTCCTATCCTCTTGCGAAGAGCACTCCGTCAATGGTCTCGGACTATTTCGGTCCGCGCGCGGGGGCGTTGGTCAGTCGTGATGATACGTGCAGCTGTCGTCGTGGGCATTCGGTTTGAGATCGGCATTGGGGATCCGGGATGGTACAGACGAGGACGGCTAGAGCTTTTCGAGTGTGCGGGCAAAATCTTTCATTGTGTTGGGCAGAATGGCGTTGACCAGTGCCGGAGTGGTGGTCGCGATTGTCGGGGCCGGAATACCACTACTTTCATCGTTTTCTTTCTTACTTGGCTAGGCGGAGCGCGTGCCCCGAGGGCTTCGTGCCCCGGCGGTCACGGTGTTCTAGAGCCGAGCGTGTCAGAGTGGCGTGAGGCCTCGGCGCTCGTCTGGGAAGGGGGAGTTGTTACGTGACATTGTCGCGTCCACCGCTCAGACGGTAGCTCGGCCAAGGGGAAGAGCGGGGGTGGCGCCTCGACACGAGTACGAGAGGGTCAATCGCGCTAATCAATTAAGTTAGATATCATAGGAACAACAGGTGGTGCCGGAACGTGGGATCGACGATAAAGGAGAAATGTAACGACTAATGTCGCAGCGAGGAACGAGTGAGCACGTGGGGTGCGCTAGGCGGAGTGGTTGGCCGACGGGCGGGCCACCAGGGGCCACCGCCGAGGAAGCGCACTGGAATGTCTTGCACGGCACGATCCTGGCCCCGCCGCAGCACAACCAAGGGTGCACCACCGCGACTGCAGCGCGAGTGGACGATCCAGACTTTTCCTCCGACGGTACCGTGGGGCCGAGCGGCACAGCCATGGCCTGGCCAGCCGGGCTGAAGACGGCGATGAACCCGTAGAGATGACACCCCATTTGAAGGTACCGCGGAAATCGGCGGACATTGAGAGCGGCGCCGCGAGCAGGACGGCACGCACGACCAATCGGCGGGGCGGAAAACTGCGAGCTTGAGGCGCGTGCGCGGGCCTGACGTGGTCCCGCCGAGCCGGCCACTCCTCACTGTCGAACCAACCGCAGCCGAGGTGACACCCCTTGAAAGTGCCCCGACGCCGCCGAGCAGCAGCAAGCAGCAAATCTGTAGGATCTCCACTCCGGTACTGCCACGGTATTAAGGGCTCGATCTCGGCCACGGCCTCGTACGATTTGATGCAAGTATCGATTAGATTACCATGTAGATCGATCCGATTAACCTCTACACGTGGCGACCGGCTCCCGTTACCGCGGATGCCGATTAGATTTGTCGTGGCATTTAGTTGAGATCACGTACGCGGGGCTGGCTGAGATCGCGCGGCTGAACCCTACGGGGATATACAATAAAACTTACATACATATAAATATCACGTTATTGTTTCTTTTTTACGCGTTACCATTACTTTTAGTAAAAAAATAACATATTGTTTAAAAAATTATGTGTATATGCACTTGTAGAGAGAGAGAGAAAGCACATGAATATATTATACATTTGCTGACCTAAAAGCAGATTGACTATTTTTCTAATAGAATCGATGTTAATTATAATTTAAATTAAATTACATCATTGAATTTTGGCACCGTATTTATATTACCATAGTAACATATCCAATAACTAAGACTAAATAAAAGATTAATAAAAGTGAAATTGACATAAAGTGATTGTAAAAATTGTAAAGATGGAGCGGCACATAAATGCAAATTTAAATACAGCAGAAAGAGGAGGAATAATTGGATTACATCAAGGAGGTCACAACAAAGCAGAAATTGCGCGCATTGTGGGATGCAGTCGTCGAACAGTTGCGTTGTGGATTACAAAGTACGAAGAAGGAGAAATAAACAATCTCCAAGATCATCGAAAAAATAACAAAGATCCTCAGAAAACAACACCAGAAAAAAATGAAGATATTGTTAGAGCTATGGATGAAAATCCATTTGGTGCAGCTGAAACTGTATTACAGAACAAAAACTTAAATATTTCCGTGAGAACAATTAGACGCCGATTAAATGCTGCAAAGGTTTACTCTCGTCCTGCGGCAAAGAAAATAGAACTGAAGCCAGAACATCGAAGACAAAAAATGCAGTTTGCAAGAGAACATTTGAATACACCTCAAGAAGATTGGAACACTGTTGTTTGGATGGATGAAAAAGTCTTCTCATCCGCAGAAAATGGACGATATCGTGTCTGGCGACCAGAAGGAAAACGTTTAAATCCAAAATACGTTCTCCCATCAGGATATAGCGGGAGAATCACATTAGGCTTTTGGGGAAGCATGATTGCTAATGGATTATTAGATCTTGCAGAGATAACACCAAGAATGAATACTGAAGAATATGTAGAAATTTTACAAGAAGTATTGAAACCTGGCATTAGACGCGTTTATCCCGAAGAATAATATCCAGTCGTGAAAATAGTGCAAGACAATAGTGCCGTTTATACCTCTAGATTGGTGCAAGCGTGGTTCGAAGTAAATCCGGACATTCAACAAATTCGATGGCCAGCAAAATCTCCGGATTTAAATCCAATTAAAAACGTTTGGGCTGAAATGAAATCAAAATCGATATCCGGCCAATTAAGAACCAGAGAAGCATTAAAGAAACCACGTGCATCAAGTGTGGAACGAATTATCTGTACGGGTGGATTATACACAGAATTTAGTAAATTCAATGCAGAGAAGACTTCAATTAGTCATTGAAAATGGATATTGGATATTGGATACCATATTAGTAAGTAATATATTTAACAATGAGATATACCTAATATTTAAATAAAAAATTATATTAGTATTAATAAATTTGTTATTAATTATGTTCTTATTCTGTGTTTCAGAAATGCAATGTGGCGTGCTAATCGGTGTACTGCCTGTCTTTGAGCGATAGCATCGTTGTGAAGATGAAAATGAAAAATGTTAGATACCGTATTAGTAAGTAATATAAAATAATAAAGTAATATAATATTAAAATAAAAAAATAGAAATAAATATGTTATATTAATAATATCAATAATTGTTTTCTATTTCAAAAATGTAATATGGCGTGTTAACCAGCGTACTATCTGGATTGGAGCGATAGCATCGTTGTAAAGATGAAAATGAAGAATATTAGATACCGTATTAGTAAGTAGGGGAGACCGGGGCTAAAACGTCTACGGGGTAAATACGTCTAATCAAATATCTCGGAACCTGTATATTGTGCGAACTCGCTATTAACATTGTAAACGCTTTTATGGTACCCATGTGACCAACGGAGTTTCGGCAGGTTACCTGCCGTGTTATGATTTTTTCGAGAGGAAACGTGTTTTCGGAAGGTAAAAGTGAAATTTTCTGCGTGTGGAAATTTTGTAAAAAAAAAAGGACAAAGAATTTTACTTTATATACCCCAAGGGGCCTTAAAGGGCGTTTTTGAAGGGACGTACCCAATCCTAACCTCCAATTCATCCACTACCTTACTATTTCCTTCTTTTGGACCAACGGTTTAACGTCTCTTCCGAAAGACGGAGCCCAGTTTTCTCCGCATCTTGCACGGAGGGGCGCGGTTTTTCGGAAAAAAACTTTTCCATGATTCATGGCTCTAGTGGACTCGAACCTGGTTCTTCAGATTACGACACGAGTCTGGCGCTCTACCACTAGACCACACCGCTGCCCTACAGTATAGTGTGGAAATTTTGTAATATTTGCAATAATATTTGCTCTCCAAATCTCGAGGTACGTGATTATAAAGAGTAATGCATGCTGAACACGAATCCAGTGTAGTTTTTTCATTATCGTTGATGTCTAATATTTCGTGGGCGATCAAACCTGAAACTTGTGTTTGGGGCTAATCCGTCTGTAAGCACCCGGGGCTAATCCGCCTATGGCGCGCCGGGCGCACAACTTCAGCTCACGGCGATTTTAGGTTAGGTTGTGACCGAACTCGTGGTCTTAGTATATATGAAACTTACTTGTATCAAAATAATACGGTCGCCACTGTGTTTTTCACGCTTACACAGAACGTATTTGCCCTTGGATCGCTTTGACCAAGGGCTTCCTTCCTTCCAGAATGTATTTTCCACGCTGCTGGCTCGATGGATATTTCGAACACTCGCGTTCGCGCATCGCGGGATATTTCCGGATTTAAGGAAAGGAATCTCTGAATAATTGTTAGATAAGTGTTAACTTATCAAAATATAACAATATTGTTACGCTCGTCGAGCGTCAGCCACTCTTTCGCACTTGCACTTACGCGCGACGCGTACTCCGTCACTCGCTCAAAGAAGCAAGGCTCGTTTAGAAAAAGGAACTCGTTTATTGATGCAGCCCGTTTATACAAAGAGCTCGAGTATACACGTCCGAACGTGACGGTATCCCAGAGCATAATCTGACAAGCGATGTTTATAAACAACCGTCGCTAAGGACGAAAGACAACGTAGCGGGCGATTCACATGACGCGCGGCACGGGCGTACTTCACGGGCGTAACAATATATATTTAACTGTGGTACAAAAGTACACTGAATATGGAAGAAGAAGGTTTTTAACGGCTAACGGGCGTTTCCGGGTGCATTCCCACGCTAATTACTCGCTTATTGCTTAACTATCGTACGCAGTGAGAAAGAAATGTATATAAGGACGCCACTTCGCGAACTAATCTCTCCCATATACGCTCAATACGATCGTTAATGTTTTCGCACGAAAGACTGTGTCTCTTCTACGTTCAACATGGGAAAGACCTCGATGTGAATCTCGGTCTCCCTTATATACTCGTGAGGGAATCACGATCCCACCACTGTTCCTGCGACCAATCAGAAATCAGTCGCGCAATATTCGCGTTCTCTCTCTTACATGCAGTCGACGAGTTCTCGCACGTTCAACGGATTTCTCGGAAAAGAAAAACTCTAAGAGTATCAAATTACGTCAAAGGCTATTGCCGACGTTTCGACTAAATGATTTTATGCTGAAATATAAAATTTACATGCGACTGCATATTATTCCCTTCTCCTTACACGCTTAACCTAATAAATATAAAATTGATGAATCCTTTACAATGCATATCCCTAGATGCATGATTTTCCGCTATTTTTGCAATTCCGCACATTTATTCAAATGCGTTAATCTAATCTTTGCTTTATTTTCAGGTTTCACTCGGGCATCGAAGGATATCCAGGACTCATCAGGTAAGTAAAGGTAAGTATAAAATTATTCCCGCAGGAATATCAACGCAACATAATTGCTTTTCCCCTTTTCAGGAAATCTATGAAAAATAACGTTTTACGTTATTTCCGCACATAAAAACGGATCCAATTCATTGAAATCTACTTCAATCAATTGAAATTATCAAAGAAATCAATCTGCTACAAATATCTTCAAGAATCGCTTTCGTGACCTTGAGAATAAAATTTAAATTATGGAATCTTTATACACGCATATTTTTGCAATTCTGACTTTAGAATATGTCTTCTTACTTTCTTACAATGTGATTTATGCAATAAAATGCGAATATTTATCAATAAACAAAAAGTTCACAAAATTAATAAAAATCTGTAAAAATGCTTTGATTCTGACAAATGAGGATTCATTGGATTCGTTTTGAGCCAAATAAACTATTTTTAACCTTACAATCTAATATTCACGCATATTACGAAAGTTCATCATTGTTAATTAACTTTCGTTAATAACGATAAAATCACAGTTTTTTCACCATGGAAATTTTTAATTAATTGCAACAAATGATTCTATCGCATAATATTCTGAAAAAGTCAATTATTTAAACAAATGACCTTGAAAAGTCAACTTTGTTAATAATGAAAAAATTAAAGTTTTTTGCCATGGGCATCTTTCAATCGATCATATGAACGATTTTATCACGCTTGATAATCATAATTACCATTGCTTATCGTTATGACCTTGAAATTATCATTTTCTTTAATAATGTAAATTTTTGAAATCAAAGTACATAATTACTCTTTTTAGGTGAAAAGAAAATATTTAAGACTAGTTTTACTCATCTCACCTCATAAATGACAGAGGTCATTTGAAGGTCACCTTGACAAGGTGAAACCTCGTTAGGATTATAAAAATGACATTTAAATCATTGGCGCATGTTTCTGACGTCAAAATAAAATATTTAATATGAAAAATAATCAAATTGAACCATAAAATAAAAAGTATCTTAAAATCTGTAAAATGTTGTAATACCGTTATTTATCACGCAAAAAGTATACGAACATGTTTGTAGAGATGAAATAAGTATATTCTGATCATCAAAATATAGAAATTGTCTCAATTGACAAAATGACCTTGAAAGTGTCAAAATCTCTAATTCCGGTTCGTAATCAATACTAAGTGCATGTTGCCTTTCATATAAATGTAATTCAATGAAATTCGTCGTTGTACGTTTTACATACTTCATATTAATCAAACTCATTCGTTCGAACTTCATACTGATTTCTGACATTTGAACTACATTAACCTGCATGGTTTCGCTTTATCGATATGAATTACTGTCAATCCAAATCGTAATTATTACTAATTCACACGCCTTTGGTAAATCGCATATATATGTATATCTTTACAATTAAAACTATAAACTGCTATAAAACTATTGTCTCTAGGCGCTATCAATATATATTTAATATCATATCATTCAACGAGAATATATTTTTATCAAAATAAAATATTAACACTGACCTTAGTCAAAAATAAAATAAACGTTTTATATCAATCATTCGGAGCTATTGCTATCGCTGTTATTATTACTCCGGTTTCGCTTTCACATTTGCTCGTTCGGCAGAGCAATTTGAATATTAAAGTTTCTATACCCTCTATGTGTCAATATCAGGTACGTTAGCAATAATTATCGTTATATATATTATAAAAAACTTCTGTGTATATCTCGTCTTCGGTTATCATTATCAATGTCTTTATTAATCTCGCGTTTTCTTTTTCAGGTCTCGACCAACCTTTACTGCTGCTGGGGTTCCTGCTGCTGGACTTCCTCTGCGCTCGCACACTGATTGTTCTGTATCAATTCCTCCACAAAAACGTCAGGCTCGCTGTTGTCTAGAATTATGGATGTATCTGGATCTGAGCTAATCTCCCTACTGTTATTATTTTCAGGAAGCTCTGGGATTGGAGTGGATGTGAGGAGTCTAGGGTCAGTACTCTTCTTTTCTGCTTTTGTCCTCGCCATCTCTCTCGCTGGTGTCGTCTGCTGTGTTGACATTTGTGCCGCGTGCTTTCCTTTGAGCAATAATTCGAGAGATGTTAATGCGGCTGGCTGTGGACGTCGGTTCGCAAGGTTTCCCTCGAGCGTGATTCTGTCTTCCCTTGCACGTGCGTCAGTTTGTATAGGAGGGAAATGGTACGCATGTATCGTCGCAAAATGAGTGTTTTGGCCGACCGAAAAGATGGCGGACCATTGTTTCGAGATCGCTCGCGCTCACGGCACGTCGGCGAGGTACGACACGGCTCTGAGATCCCGCGATTTCCGCGTAAGAGTTGACATGCCGCGCGCGCGGGTAGATCGTCCCGGTCGCGGTAGATCGTCGTTGTTGGTCGTTGTGTCAGTGACAGTCGCGCGTGTGACCGCATCGTCCAGTGTTTCGCCGCATCGTCTCGGCGTCATTGTCGCCGCGTTGTAGTGGTGGTGGTGTCGGTGGTGGTGGTGGTGGTGGTGGTGGTGGTGGTGGTGGCCGTGGTGGTCGTGGTGGTCGTGGTGGTCGTCGTGGTCGTGGTGGTCGTCGTGGTCGTGGTGGTCGTGGTGGTCGTCGTGGTCGTGGTGGTCGTTATGGTCGTCGTGGTCGTGGTGGTCATGGTCGTGGTGGTCGTCGTGGTCGTCGTGGTCGTTGTGGTCGTCGTGGTCGTCGTGGTCGTCGTGGTTGTCGTGGTCGTGGTGGTCGTTGTGGTCGTCGTGGTCGTCGTGGTCGTTGTTGTCGTCGTGGTCGTCGTGGTCGTCGTGGTCGTTGTCGTCGTCGTGGTCGTCGTCGTCGTCGTGGTCGTCGTCATCGTCGTCGTCGTCGTCGTCGTCGTCGTCGTCGTCCCGTACAAAGCGACGTAAATCACAGATTCCCTGGGTCCTGACGGAGCGATTCCGACGACGTGTCGGCGCGTCGAGGAATTGGCGCGAGGACGCCGTCGACAAGGAGCAACTCAAGAAGGCGGTTCTTGCGGTGAGAAAAGATAAAATAAAAAAAAATGCCACACAAACAGAACCGCAGCCTTCGACGAGCAGTGGGCGTAAATCGAAATCAAGGAAGCAGCAGCGGTCGGATTCTGACGAAGACTTGGATAATACGTGCTGCGTGTGCTCAAAGAAGTTGACAATAAACAGCATATGGGAAACAGTGTATTGCGTGCGAGCGTAGGGCACACAACACATGCGTGCGCTCGTCAGGATCTGTATTCACGTGCCTGAATTTTATAGAATAGGTAAAACAATTATTTTTTAATAATGTATAAAAATTTTGAATAAATTTTTATATTTTTCTTTTAAAAAACAATTATTAAAATGTATTCTATCATTTTTCAGGATTAGATGTACGTATATGTATTGAAAATGCAGTGCAGACGGATTTACCCCGGGGGGTAGACGGTTTAACCCCGGCATTTTTGAGATCTTAATTTTTCCACCGTTGTCGTTTTTACTTTATACCGGTTAAACAAAGCGACGTAGACAAAAATTTCCTATATAAATTTTGTAGCTAATGGTTCACTCTTTACAGTGGTATACCACATTTAACTAAAATTATTTATTTTGTTGTTGAAAATCGGCACCGAAAAAAAACAGACGGTTTAGCCTCGGTCTCCCCTAATATAAATTAATAAAGTAGTATAAAATTAAATTAAGAAATGGAAATGAATATATTATTAATAATTTCAATATTTGTTTTCTATTTCAGTAATATGGCGTGCTAACCAGCGGACTGCCTGGATTGGAGCGATAGCATCATCGTGAAGATGGAAAAGACTAATTGAAATCTTTTCTGCATTGAATTTTCTAAATTCTGTGTATAATCCGCACAGATACATCGTTCCACACTTAATGCACGTGGTTCCTTAATGTTTCTTAATTGGCCAGCTATCCATTTCGATTTCATTTGAGCCCAAACGTTTTCAATTGGATTTAAATCCGGAGATTTTGCTAGCCATCGAATTTGTTGAATGTACAGATTTACTTCGAACCACGCTTTGCACCAATCTAGAAGTATGAACGACATTATTGTCTTGCTATTTTTACGACCGAATACTGTTCTTCGGGATAGTTCGCGTCTATGCCAGATTTTAATACTTCTTGTAAGATTTCAACATATTTTGGCATCTTTGGCATCCATTTTTTGTGATATCTCTACGAGATCTAATAATTCATTGGCCGTCATGTTTCTCCAAAATCCTAATGTGATTCTCCCTCTATATCCCGATGGGAGAACGTATTTTGGATTTAAACGTTTTGCTTTTGGTCGCCAGACACGATAACGTCCATCTTCTGTGGATGAGAAGACTTTTTTATCCATCCAAACAACAGCGTTCCATTCTCCTTGAGGTGTATTTAAATGTTCTTTTGCAAATTGCATTCTTTGTCTTCGATGTTCCGGGTTTAGTTCTATTTTCTATGCTGCAGGACGGGAGTGAATCTTTGCAGCATTTAATTGGCGTTTAATTGTTCTCACTGAAATAATTAAATCTTTGTTCTGTAATACAGTAGCAGCTGCACCAAATGGATTTTCATTCATAACTCTACAATTTCTTCATTTTTTTCCGGTGTTGTTTTTTAAGGAGCTCTGTTATTTTTACGATGATCTTGAAGATTATTTATTCCTCCTTCTTCGTACTTCGTAATCCACAACACAACTGTTCGACGACTGCATCCCACAATGCGCGCAATTTCTGCTTTATTATGGCCCGCTTTATGTAATCCAATTATTCTGACTCTATCTGCTTAATGTAAATATGTATACAGTGTACAGAATCAAAAAATATAATGTTTAAATATATTTTACGAAAGTTGTAACGACACATCACTTCTATAATAACAGTAACGCGATAACAGGTTACTTTTTTAATAGATAACAAGTAACGGTAACGAGTTACTTTTCTCAATGAGAATAACGAGTTACAGTAACGATAAGTTACTTTTTTCAATGAATAACGAACAACGGTAACTCACGGAGTTACTCACGGAAGAACGGTTTTGCTAAAGTATCTAAAAATTTAGCTAGATACAGAAAATAAATTTGTTGCAAGATCAAAATAATTATAGTAGGTCGCTGGAGTATAATAATAATTTTGTAAAAAATATTGACATTTTAGAAATTAGTTTAAACGTTCTACATAATTATTTTGATGGTGCAACAAAATATAATCAAATTATTTTCAGATCTGTATCTAGCTAAATTTTTAAAATCTTTAGTAAAACTGTTCCTTTCGGTGTTCTTGCAATGAGAATAACGAGTTACGATAACAATAAGTTACTTCTTTCAATGAGTAACGAGTAATGGTAACGAGTTACTTCTTTCAAGAATAATGAGTTATATACGGTAACAATAAGTTATTTTTTCAATGAGTAACGAATTACGGTAACAAGTTACTTTTCAAACGTAATGTTTGGCGCTTGCCTTTGTAAATAGTTCGTCTGTATTAGTAGTAGTATTAGCATTAGATTACCATATTTCGGTGACTCGCGCGAAACGTCGGCAGATCGCTCGGATCGGATCGATATCGATATTTTCGCGACTCACCAATCGGTGGTGCCCTCGCACACCGCTACGAGGGCACCCGCCAAAGGGACAAACTGCTCGCTCGCGGCACATTATAGGACCGCGAGCTCCCTCATCGCTAAACGGTCTCGAGGTGCACATCGGTTACATACTCGAATCGAAGGCCTTCTCGTGCTCTCTCCTCCAGGAGTGCGAACTTCTCCTGTCTTGCCTGCCTTGCCTGCACTGGTTTCGCTTGCCTGCTTGCTCTGCCTGTGTTCTAGCTTGCTATTGCTGCCTTTTGTCTTTCTTGCTCGCCGCACGTACCTACTTGCGCCCTGAGGAAGGACGAAATCCCTAAAAGAGACGACGGCCGACTGAACGGTGAGTCGCTTAACAAATTCGCTTTCATTTTATTTCACTTTAATTTCGCGTCGAGGAGACGAAACACACCTCCTCTGGTCCTTCGAACTCTTTTAGAACCGTTGCAAATCCGGGAACGGTTCTACCACCCCCCGAGCACGTAACTTTCCTTGATATTATATTATTAGTTAATATACTTTAATATTATATTATTAATTAATTATTTATTTATTTGCAATATATTATTATAAAATATTCTTAAAATATATATTGGGACAACTTTGCCGAGTAATTAAGAGCCTCCGCACAAAACTCTCGTATAGTAATGTAGCGTAACGTTACGTAGGTCAACGCATAAAAAAAATGTATAACGTCGTAACCGCCGATACGTTTCTCGTGCGCTGACCCACGTTACGTTACGCTGCATTCACTTTTCGATCACTTTATCTTGATACTTTTATACGTAGATGATATGAATCAATTGTAAAAAAAAAATAATAATAATTTTAAAAAATTTGATTATATTTTGTAAACGCACTCAATTTTGCAAAATTACAATTGTAAAAATTAATTTCATTATTATACGCTTCCTTTCATTATTTTATATACAAAAGTGTCAAGGTAAAGTAGTTGAAAGGTGAATACTTTAGAGACTAACAATCGAGATATTTCATATATTATATTATAAAAATATCATGAAAAAATTTAAAATATCTCAAGAAATCTTTAACGAAAGAGAGATTTATTAGTGTTTTAAAAACATCTCGTCGAGATCTACAACTTTTCTCTAAAATCTATGACATAACTGACGTAAGAATCATGTTCTCTTTTCAAACCAAACAACTTTTGTCTAAAGCAATTTTTTTCTAAAATCAAAAATGAAAAAGTTTTGGAAGTAATTTGATCAGTTAAATATCGATATCTCATGTAATTTTAGGAAAAAATGTTTTAGACAAAAGTTGTATGACTTGGAGGAGAACAAATAATGGTAAAATCAATTTTTTTAAATTAATTTTTTTAGGTCACATAAAATCATCGTCATATAAAATTTAATTTTTTTAAATAGAATTGTATAATTTTTTTACACTGTAATAAAGTTGTCGTTTGTTAAGAATTTTCTAATATTTTAAATTATATCATGATATTTTTAATATAAAATATTGTTGCGCCCGTGCTCTGACGCCCGTTACATAGCGGCGAGATGCAAAGCATCCCTGACGACCAGCTGTTTATTGATTTATCGATTGACCACGATTTGTTGTTGTTTGTTCTGGGCCTCCGTCTCCGAGCGAACGTGACGGCTCGATTCTGTATTCTAATCTGTTTGCTCTAATAAACGAGTCTTTCTTTTTCTAATATTGTGTCGCCTCATTGACCGCGAGTGCCGGTTGCACGAGTGAGCGAGTGGTGGGACGCGAACGCGTACTCTGCGAGCGCAACATTTTTGGGGGCTCGTCCGGGATCAGACGAGCGACCGCGGAACGGGAGAGCGACAGTGATTCAGACGGACGGAATGGCATCAACGACGCCTTCCTCGAGGAAGCGAGCACGAGCGGGGACACCGCAGCCGGACGCCCAGGAAGTGACGTCGTTAACGGCGACTCTGCAGGCCGTCATCAAAGAAGTGCGGCTGCTGCGCGAAGAACAAGCGCGGAGGGAGGCGCAGCATACGGAGGAGCTGCGACGTCGGGACGAGAGGCAAGCGGAGGAGCTGCGGCGCCGGGACGAGGAGCTACAACGTTTCCGCACATTACAGCTAAGTCCTTCCATTAATAGAGCGACCGAAGAAATGCGGAGTTCGGGGGTGCGTTCTGCGTTTCCTGGGTCGGGTGATGAGCGCGCGGGTCCGTCGGCTTTTGACGTATTTCCGGGAGTGAGCGGCGGCTCGTGCCGCATCTCCGTGAGCGAACGAGGCGCGCACGGAGTTGGGCTATAAGCTCAAGCCCGACGTATACGATGGGTCGGTTCCGCTGCGAGAGTTTTTCTCTCAATTTGACATAATCGCGCGTGCGAATCAATGGAGTGACGCGTCGAGAACTATTGCGTTGGCCTCGTGCTTAAGAGGGAAGGCGCGCTCGATTCTGGATTCGGTCGAAAATATCGGGAGCTTGGAATACGCGGAATTAAAGTCAAAGCTGGAGTTACGCTTTGGGGAAGGGCACCTCTCTCAGAATTATTATTCGCTTTTCACAAATCGAAAACAGAAGTACGGGGAGGATTTTGCCTCACTCGATTCTGAGCTGGAGAGACTTGCTCGCCTAGCATACCCCGAGTGCCCTTACGCGGTCCGAGATAAATTTGCGTGCTCGCAATTTATTTCGGCACTTTCGGACGGCTTTGTAAAAAGAACTTTACAATTGAAGGAAATTACCTCCTTAAGTTAGCGGTAGAAAGGGCGAAAGCTGTAAAGGCCATTCACGGGGAGAATTTTGGAGGTTTCGAGAAAAAAAAAGAAAATTTTGCTAAGCGTTTTGAAAAAGGGGAAAAGAAGGACGACGCGCATGGTAAAAATAAGGAAAAGCTTGGGGAAAAAAAGGAGGAAAATGGCCGCAAGGGTTTCTCGTGTAATAATCGGTACCGCGCATCCTCTAATAAAGAATGCTGGCTTTGTGGAAAAGTTGGGCATTTCCGGGCGGAGTGTCCCGGAAACACGAAAAAGGGAAACGCGGATTAGTTACTCTCGGCGGGGGGAGAGTGACTTGCGCGAACAAAACCTCGGATGTAGAGATACGTTCCCTTAGCAATAATAAGTGTAATTCTTTTAATTTCTGTTACAAGGGGAAATTAAATGGGAAGAATTGCAATTTTAAAATTGACACGGGTTCCGATGTCCCTATTTTAAGTAGAAAGTTCCTTGAGGAGATTAAAGGAAAAATTTGGGTAGAAAATTGTTTTCTGCGCTATCCTACCGGGGAGAGAGTCCCTGTGGAGTTTAAAGTTGAGGTTGAAGTTGAAATCGGAGAATTCTCGGAAAAGGTTTCAATATTTGTGGCCTATATTAGTGACGAATGTTTGTTAGGAGGAGACTTCTTGAAAATCGTAAAAGGGAGAATTTTTGATTCGGTTTTTGGAGAAATAAAGCCGAGTGATGGGAAAATTTTTAATTGCTCTCGGGTAAAGAATTTTTCCGAAAATGTTCCCCCCTTCTTAAGGGAACTATATGAAAAAAATTCTGAGGATTTAGATAAAGAACAGAGAAAGGTTTTCGCTGAATTTTTAAATAAATTTCAGGATGTCTTTTCTGAAAACGTAGTTGCAGGGAATTGTGAAGTTGTTAATCATGAGATTAACTTAGAGGAAGGAAATACTCCAATTAAACAAACTCCCCGACGTATTCCTTTTTGTATGCAAAAGGAAGTCGACGAAATTATTGAGGAAACGAGAGAACAGGGCGTAATCAAGGAGTCATATAGCCCTTGGATTTCACCGGCTGTTCTTGTAAGGAAGAAAGATGGTTCGATTCGTTTTTGCGTTGATTTTCGGGACGTAAACAAAGTGACTAAAAAGGATTCTTATCCTTTGTCCAGGATAGACGATATCTTAAAAAAGTTATCAGGTTTCAGTTGGTTTTCTACTCTTGATCTTAAGAGCGGTTACTGGCAAATTAAGATCCGTCCGGAGGATCGCGAAAAAACAGCTTTTTCTATTGGGAAGGGACTTTGGCAATTTACAGTAATGCCTTTTGGATTGTGCAACGCCCCTGCCACATTTCAACGATTAATGGAAAAGGTCCTACGAAAATTACTATCGAAGATTTGTTTGTTATACTTGGACGACGTAATCGTAATAATTTTTGGTAAAAGTTTCGAGGAGATGATTAAGAATTTGGAGGAAGTATTTTCTCAACTACGTTTAGCCAATTTGAAAATTAATCCAAAGAAATGTGTGCTTTTTCAAAAAAAGGTTAAATATTTGGGACATGTAGTTTCGGCAGAAGGCGTTGCTACTGATCCCGATAAGATTGCTGCCGTGAAAGATTGGAAGGTTCCTCATTCTAAGAAACTGTTACGCAGTTTTCTCGGTTTTTGCTCATATTACTGGAAATTCGTGAAAGGTTTCTCTTCCATAGTCAAACCCCTTTCACATTGACTGGAAATCAGGTTAAATTCATTTGGGGGAACAAATGTCAGAATTGAGAAATTGAAACAAGCGTTGACGTCTCCTCCGTTACTTTCTTTTCCGAAAGAGGAGGGTGAGTTTGTGCTAGACACGGACGCCTCTAATATCGGTATCGGTGCGGTGTTATCGCAGATTCAGGATGGGCAGGAAAAGGTTATTGCGTATTTCAGCCGTATGTTAAGTAAGACGGAAAAGAATTTTTGTGTCACTCGACGAGAATTACTTGCAATAGTGAATTTGGTCAAATCTTTCCGACATTATCTTTTGGGTCAAAAGTTTATTATCCGTACGGATCATGCTTCCCTTAGATGGCTCGTGTCCTTTAAGGATTTAGAAGGACAATTAGCTCGCTGGCTGGAGAAGCTCCAGCAGTATGACTTCGGAATTGTCTACCGAAAGGGACTTTTGCACAAAAACGCCGACGGTCTATCCAGGCGTCAGTGTGAAGAAAACGGCTGTACATTTTGCAAAAGAATAGAGAAGAGAAATGCTGAGGCGTTGAAAAAGACAGTTGTACGGATAGTTTTAGAGGGAGAAACTTTGGAAGATTGGGGAAAGCAGCAGCAAGAGGATCAGAGTATCGCAATAATTTATCGAGGAAAAAAGTTGGCGGAACGTCCGACTCGTTCTGAGATCTCTGCGAGAGACGTTTCAACGCAGATTTATCTATCTTATTGGGATGCTCTTGTTTTGAAAAATGGCGTTCTCTATAAGAGGTGGGAAGCCCCTAATTTGAAATCCAGGATTTATCAACTTGTGGTGCCACGGAGTCGAATTAAGGAAATTCTGGAGGAGGCACACGATTCTTCGTCGGGAGGGCATTTTGGAGTTAACAAGACTCTTGAGAAAATCCGGAAACAATTTTACTGGGCGACCTGTAAATGGGACGTGGAGGACTGGTGTAGGTCTTGCGAGGTCTGTGTTGCAAAAAAGGGCCCCTCGGGGAAAGGAAAGTCTCCGTTGCAAATATTCAATGTAGGAGTTCATTTCGAAAGAGTCCAGATGGACATACTTGGTCCTCTTCCATTGACTAAGTCTGGAAACAAGTATTTGTTAGTAATTGTAGATTGCTTCACTAAGTGGGTGGAAGCATTTCCTTTGAAAAATATCAGGGCGAGAATAGTAGCCGAAACTTTTTTTGGTCAGTTTGTTTCTCGACATGGAGTTCCCTCTGAAGTCCATACGGATCAGGGGAGAAATTTTGAGTCAAGGCTTTTTGCGGAGGTAGTAGGACTTCTCGGGATTAGAAAAACGAGGACTACCGCCTTGCATCCTCAGTCAGATGGCCAAGTCGAAAGACAGCATCAAACAATCATAAACTATTTAGCTAAGTATATCTCCGAAAATCAGAAGGATTGGGATCAGTGGATTCCCTTATTTCTTTTAGCTTATAGATCTTCGAAGCATGAGGTCACCGGAGTGACCCCTGCAGAGATGTGTTGTGCTCGAGATCTTAGGTTACCCTTGGACCTGTTACAAGGAAGCCCTCCGGTTCTTCAGGGGGAAGAGCCCGGATCGGAAGACGGGTTCGTCAAGAGATTGAGAGAAAAGTTAGAGGGGATTCATTCTGAGGTTAGAGAAAGGATGAAAGTTAAGTGTTTTAGAATGAAAACCTGGTACGACCGAGGTACTAGGAAGAATCTTCCTCGCGGAGGACAGAGAGTATGGTTTTATAATCCTCGAAGGAAAAAGGGGAAAGCCCCGAAATTGCAGAGTAGTTGGGAGGGTCCTTTCTTAGTTGTGAAAAGGTTAAGTGATGTGGTCTTTTGTATCCAAAGGACGCCTAAACACAAAAAGAAAATAGTACATGCGGATAGGTTAGCTCTTTTTTCGGAAAGAACGGTGGGGAATTCTTAGAGAATCGGAACCTGGAAGGTTATTTGGGGTTTTTCTTTTAAAAAAGTTTACGTTTTATCAATGTTGCTGCGTGTGATGTTACTGTTTTTGTTGAAGGAGAGTCTTCGTTCTTAGGAAATAAGAGGAGATTCCTGAGGGATCTGAAGCGGTTCGTCATCCAACCGAGACTTTCTCCTTAGAAGAAGCCGCCTGCTCACGGTTTTTGACCCATGGTTTTCCCGTGGGCCATAGGGCGAATGCCGGGCGGGGACTAGGGGAGCCCTGCGGGGCGCCGGGTCCATGGGAAGTTCCCCCCCCGCCTTGTCCGAAGAACTCAGGAGCTGCGTCGTGAGAGGACGACGACTGCAAAGACAGGAGAGGAGTGGCGCGAAGGAAAGGAAACGGTTTCTCCTGCAAAGAGAATTGGGAGTCGCCCGAGAGTAGGCTAATTGGGGGGAGGCTGGCCAGCTCCCTCCGAAGAAGAAGCTGAAAGGGGACTAACTCGAAGAAGCGGATTGGGATGTAGAGGATGGGGCCCGGTGACCCGTTGCAGCAGCTCGGGGTAGGGCAAGGACCATCCACGTGCCTTGGAGTCCGCAGCAGGGAGAGCCGCTGGGACACTGCTCTCCAGGATTGTCGGGACGACAATCTTGAAGAGGGGGAGCAGTGTTGTGCCCGTGCTCTGACGCCCGTTACATAGCGGCGAGATGCGAAGCGTCCCTGACGACCAGCTGTTTATTGATTTATCGATTGACCACGATTTGTTGTTGTTTGTTCTGGGCCTCCGTCTCCGAGCAAACGTGACGGCTCGATTCTGTATTCTAATCTGTTTGCTCTAATAAACGAGTCTTTCCTTTTCTAATAGTGTCGCCTCATTGACCGCGAGTGCCGGTTGCGCGAGTGAGTGAGTGAGCGAGCGGTGGGACGCGAACGCGGACTCGGCGAGCGCAACAATATGAAATATCTCGTAAAGTATTCACTTTTCGATGACTTTACCTTCATATTTTTATACACAGAATGGTAAAAGAAATCAAATAATAATATTAATTTTTATATTTGCAATTTGAAATTAAATGCTTCTACAAAATGCAATCAAAGTTTTTAAAATAATTTTTTCTGTTTTCTTTTTACAACAATCGATTCCTTTCATTATTCTATGTATAAAAGTATCGAGGTAAAGTCAATCGAAAAGTCAATACGTTACAAAATATTTCATATTTTATATTTAAAAAATATCATTGACAAAATTTGAAATATCTCAGAAAATTCTTTGATTCTTTTATAAGCCTTTTTTCATGTAATCTAATTATTCTGTTTCTATCTGTTTAATGTAACGGTAACGATAAATTATTTTTTTCAATGAGTAATGAGTAACGGTAACAAGTTACTTCTTTCAATAAGAATAACGAGTTATATAGTAACGATATATATAGTAACGATAAGTTACTTTTTCAATGAGTAACGAGTAACGGTAACGAGTTACTTTTCAAACGTAACTTTTCCTGATATTATATTATTAATTAATACACCCTAAGATTATATTATTATGTAATTATTTATTTATTTGTAACATATTATTATAAAATATTCTTAAAATATATGTTGGGACAACTTTGCCGAGTAATTAAGAGCTTCTGCACAAGACTCTCGTATAGTAATGTAGCGTAACGTAACGTAGATCGACACACAAAAAACGTATAACGGCTTAACCAATATGTTTCTCGTGCGCAGACCCACGTTACGCTGCATTACTTGTGACGTGACATTCGTCGCGTCCCTCGCTCCGACGGTAGCTCGACCGAGGGGGACGTCAAAGGTGGTGCCTCCGCCCGAGACGGGCGGAGAGCTAGCGTAAAGTTAGGTTAACTTGTCTGCGAGATTTCAGGTTTTCGAGAAGGTGCAGAGCAGATGGCACGGAAATTATGTACCGGCGTAAAGCCGCAACGCGGGAATATTACAGGTGGACAGCCCGGGACTTACCAAGGACGGACGGCCGACGGGCGGGTCACGCCGGGGCCCTAGCCAGGGCCAGCGAAAAGGGAGCACGTAACCGCGATGACGTAACGGCCCGAGTGCGGGGAAAACCGCCAAGGGGGACGCCCCGACGAAGGCCCCCGAGAGGGGACACGTTACCACTACCGGAGTTCCGCCGCCGGTCGACAGGCCATGGCCCGTCCAGCCTGGCCGTCGACGAACCGGCCCACGAGTCGCGGCCTGGACAGCCGGACTCGAAGCGGATTTGAAGCCCGCCGGTAGTTGGAGGCGGAAGCAAGAGGCGCTGGAACCGGGCGCCGCGATCGCATAGGGCGCAGCAGTGGTCGGGCGCGGCGATCGGCAGCAGCAGAAGTTGGCAACCCTGGCGCGCGGGAGCGCGGTCCCGGCGTGGTCCCGTCGGGCCGGCGAGCGGGCACTGTCGTGCGAGCCACCGAAACGTGAGGTACCACCGGCCCTCCGGGACGACGAGCTGACGCCGTATAAAGGAGACCCATTGTAAGGCCACTGCTCTAACACCTCCAAGTAAGACCGTCGCCATATCGAGGCCCTCCCGGGAGTCGCGTTGTGCCGCGAGAATGTGTAGAAACCGATTATAGAGCTTATCGAGAAGAATACCGCGGGAGGGCCCGCTCGGAAGGGATTGAGATTGCCCGTCTCGGGAATCCGGAAATGCGGCCGCCGACAGTCAGCGTTTCGTGTCGTCTGATTTCCGTGCGAATTGTTCGTTTCTGTTTGACGCGTTTGAGCGATGCCGCGTGAGATTTCGTCCGTCTTGCGAGTTCGTTAATGCCGCGTGCCGATTCGAGTGTATGTGTTTCGTGATTCGTTTGGTTTTCGTGCGGTTGAGGCGGTTGATTCCGCGACTTAGAGTATCGTGAACGGGGAGACGCGCCGTGCGTAGTCGAGCCGTTTTGGGGTGCTCTTCGCACGACCGGGTACCGTATCATCGCGGGGCCGCAGCGCGAGCTCCGCGTGATCGCGTTGTGGCGTGCGGGGCATCGTTGCGTTTCGCATCGGGGACTTCGCGAGGCCGAGGGCGTGATGACCGAGGCCCATCGCGGGGTCAATTTATTTGCGTGATACTGGTGTATCGTTTGCGTGATGAAGTACCGTGATCGTTTTGCGTAGCGTGGCGTAACGTCTCGCCTGAAATTCCGCGTCAATGTATAGTTCGGAGACTCCGCGTTAAAATATCGTTCTGTGATTCCGCGTTAATGTATCGTCTGAAATTCTGCGTTAGAGTATCGTAATATATCGCTTTGGGATTTCGCGTTAATGTATCGTCGGAGATTGAGATTCTGCGTTAATGTATTGTTCTGAAATTCCGCATCAATGTATCGTCTTCGTTCCGCGTTGCTGTATCATATTGCGTTAACGGGTCGCGCCGAGTGAGATGATCGACCCTTCTGCAGAGGACCACCTACTATCTTGTCCTCCTGTTTCTTTACTAAATATACTTTTTTTTGTTATATATTGACTTTATTTTGTGCGTTGATTGCGCGGCGCTCCCTCTCCTCGCTCCAACCGAGACCCCGTGGTCTCATGAAAGAACGCACGACTGAGATAGTTGCCGATTTCGCGTTTAAACTTTAGCGTTAAAGTTTTGAGTAAGGTGGTGTGGCCTTCTCCACACCTGGCGCCCAATATCGAGTTTGTGAGAGTATTCGGTCGAGCTATCGTTTAGATCTGAGCTAATAATTGCGTTCCGCGTTTTGAGATCTGGCAATAATACGACGGCGCGCTTCCTCGCGGCGGGCGAGACCGGGGGTAGCCGGCGTCGCATACTATACGAGAGTCTTGTGAGGATACTCTTACAGTCATGATGAACGAATATCTAGAGACGGAGCACGCTCTGAATATGCTCCGATACGCGTGCAATTTCAAGTGAGAAGGCATTTCTGTCCCCGTGTGTACCTTGGAATGCTATTTCAAAAGTGTGTTAGCTGATTATTATCTTTATATAACTTTTAGTTATTTGTTTAACTACAATTTTTTCCATTTTTACTGACAGCTAGAGTAATTGAAAGCTATTTGTTTGTATTATAGCTATCATGCCACGTAGTAAACGTGAAATAAACAAGCTAAGGCCGAATGCTGAAGCTCTGATATCTGCTGTAAATGCAATTTTAGAAACTGAAACGACGAAAGTATCTCACTGACAATGAGAGAAGCAACGAAAATATTAATGTAAAATTTTATTGTTTGTTAAAAAATGTCTAAATAATTTATTAAAATTAAGCGTTGATATTATTTTATTTTATTTTTACTTTTGCTTTTTTTGTTTTATTTTATTAATATTATATTTTATAAATAAAATATTTTAATAAAATAATATAAGGACCCTCGAAATTAAAATAAAGGAAGTAGAGGTTATAAGGGTCAGACGTAGATCTCCGTGCGTAATATAAAAAATAACTGATTTATTGGTCGTTTTGATTTACATCGATCCGTACGTTTCAGCTCAACTTTGAGCCATCTTCAGCGGTAATTAAAATAATATATTAAACGTTCACCGTACCATATTGGTGAGTTTACTGATTCGAAGTTTCAGAAACTGTGTTGGAAATATAGACCTGCAATTGATCCATATCTGTAAAAGTTGTTGGATTAATGTTGAGATATTAAAAACTAAAAGAAGAAAACTTTAGAAAACTCACCAATCAGTCTAAAAAACGTGGAAATCAAAGCCATACGTAAAATGAGTATAAACTATGGCAAATACTTTCTGCGAAGAGACTTAACGATCTTGTCGACACGACACACAACAATAATATGATAGATATTGCAAGAAGAGACAAGTCGTAGGTCAAAACAACGGTGAATAAATTCTCGATAAATTCGCGGATTGCAGTATATTACACCGGTAAGAGCGGAACGCGGTACAGAGGTTCGGGATCGCGGTATAATACAACGGTAAGAACGGGACGCGGTACAGAGATGTGAGTCGCGGTATAATACAACGGTAAGAACGGAACGCGGTACAGAGATACGGTATCTTTTCGCAGGCAAGAACAGAACGCGTTATATACAACGGACGAAGTGCACGTGCACTTCGTATAGGCGGGATGCGTTTAGGATGGCGGTGTCCCGGCGTTACGGTCGTGAGAACCCTCGCTGCGGGGCCGAGCACGCTCGACCGCGTCTGGCCGTAATCGTCGGAACGTATGATGGCGTCGGGGACACTTGAGAACCCTCATTCGAGGCCCACACTCTGGACCTCGGTTTGCGTGTCGCCCTAGGAGCTTAGGATAGGTTTTTCGGTCGGAACGGTAGAGACGAAAAAGGTCTCGTCTCGCCGAGCGCGCCGGTTTATATATGCCGCTCGGCGCGGCGAGTTCGGCGGGAGAGGAGGCCGATCGTCAGGCGAACCGCGCGGTGGCGGGAGCGGCGCAATTCCGTGCTCCCGTCTTCGGCGGGGATCGGCGCCCGTCGGCGCTCGTCGGCGTCGCGCGGGAAGGCACCGGTGCGGCGGTTTCCCGCGCACACGGTGCGTTTCAAGCGTTTAAAAATGTGGGCGCACCGCGCCCTGTCCTCGCCCGACGGAAGATCGGTCGGGCGGCATCCGGCGGGTGATAGCCGGGAACGATGCCTTGGTGTAAGGGGCGCATCGTTACAAGATTATAAATTGTAAGTCAAGCCAATAAAATAATATAATAAATATTTAATGTATCACTAGTAAGACGTCAGAATGTATTAATAATGAATGTAAAACGCGATTTGCCAACAACAAAATGTTTATGAGCATGGATTACAATTTGCTTAAAACCGTAACATACACTGAGGGAAAAATATTATAAAATCAACAAAACAATTTTGTTGATTTTTCAATTTATTGATCCAATTATTTATTTTATTAAATTAAGAACACGTCTATTATTTGAACAAAATGAAATAATTGAATTCTGAAAATGGTATCATACAAAATCATTTTTTTTAAGTTAATGATCAATTTTGTTAACTCAATAAAATAATTTTGTTGAACCAAGAACATTAACATTTTTAAAAATAGTAAATTTATTCAAAGAAATATTTAGTTAATGTTATATTTCTTCCTCATAAAGAAAGCTTTGTTTTTGTAAAAAAAAATTTTTTTTTATTTGTTTTTCTGAATGTGTTCAGAATGTTCTAAAACGTCGAAAAATTGTAATTTAAAAAAATGTCTGTATGTATGTATGTGTGTGTGTGTGTGTGTATGTGTATTTGTGTATGTGTGTATGTGCCAAATTTACCAAAATTTCTATAACTCCAGAATTAATCAACCAAATATTAACGAATTATATATGAAATAGGGGTAGAATTTTCCGGGGAGTGCTATAGAGTGTATAGTTTTTCGTTATCCATTTTCTGGAAACCGATTTTTTTAATTTTTTTTACCCGTAAGAATTAGAAAAATTAAAAAAAAAACGTTATTAACTTAAAAACTATTGGACCGAATTTGTATTAAAACCATATAAAATTGATTGATTAAACCCAGCTTTATACGCGATCAAAGGTCCATAATTTTGTTTGCATATAAAGCTAAGTCTAATCAACCGAATTTAAAAGAATTATATATGAAATAGGAGTAGAAAAGACTGAAAAATATAATAAAATTAGAAATAGATCAATATCTCCAAATTTGCGGAAGTTAGAGCAACCACGGACATTTCTAAAAAAATTCTAAATAAAAAAAACCCTTTTACCGATTATCGCCAAATTCAATACTAATCTTCCTTGAATGATACTCTATCGATTAAAAAAAAACCATCCCAATATCTCAAAAATTACGAAAGTTATACCATAAACAAAAAAACCAATTGGATATGGAGATTAAAATAACACTGTTTAAAATAACCGCGTAAGATGAGACCGCGAGGAGAGGCAGAGAGCTACCATACCGACATCAGGTCGGTCGATAAATCTAGCATACAACGACTCGTGTCGTTAGAAACAAGCGGCGCTTGTTGTTGTCGTCAAGGGCGCACTTCCGACTTCCGATTTCGCGACGAAGAAGACGAAGTGACGATCGTCTCTCTGAGCGTCGGTTTCGGCCATTATCTCTCGACAGTTCGAGCAAGTCACACGTTTTGAGCATCGGTCCTTAAACTTTTGTAAAGTTGATATAATAAGTTATATTGAGTCTACTCATTGTAAGCAGTAATGTTAGCTGCTGTTCGTGCGTTATTAAATCTAATCCTGATTGTCGACGACGAACCACAACGAGAAATATCCAGGAATCTTCGACGCATAGCAACCACACATTGCTCCGGCCATAACTGTGGTCTCGATTCTACAACGACGGAGGGTCGTTGCCAGCAACTCCTTAGTGTGTCTCATTATAACGACGACGTGTCGTTATCGTTCATGGTGAACGATCTAAAGAGAAAGTTTGATGCCGACGTGACATCAAAGAGCTTTGGGATAGTGCCGACACGACACTATCCATCTCCGAGAGATCTTCTCTCTGCCTGTTCCACGAGCAGTCCAGCCTGCAACCAGGTATTTAGTCATGTTCACTGAAACCTGAGACGAGTTTGAGACGTAACTCTCTTAGTTTCAGAAACATCGTTCAATCAAGGATTTAAGCCACGATTCATGCGCATGAAATCAATCCAGAAAGACTCTTTAAGAATAATATATTCTCTTCATTGTAAATTATTCTCTTTAAACTTGTCGAGTCCTTTTAGTTAGAATTTACGGTACAGTGAATTATCAAACGTTTGTCATTACTAAATTCCATGAGATATTCACTGTAATAATTTCTATCAACATTTCAATTAGTTTATTCTATGCGTTGAGTTAAAACATTGTCTCATTCTTTTGATAACTGTAAAACTGATTAACGAAATGAATTACAATATGTAACGATTTGTCTGCGTGAATTATAGATGTAAGGTGAATGCTTTCTTTAATGTGATAATCTGACATATTTTGCATGCTCTGATGTGATATTTGATTATATGTATGCTCTGGTGTGATAATTGAATAATTTTCATGCTTCAATATGTTTAGATATACTTTGATAAAATTGATTAATACTATTTTAATAGTTCAATAATATTCCGTTTGTTTGATTCATTTTCTCTTAATTAATTATAATTAAGAATCCATAATCATATCTGAATAACGATACTCTTTGAATATTATTCATCTAGATGAGATTCTCCCGTTTGGCTTATCAAAGTATATTTATCTGATTTTATTAATGATATGTTTAACTATGTACAATTTATACGAAGTCATAATTGATGCTGCATTTTGCTCATTAACATTTAACAAACTGTTCAAAGAATTATAAATCATATTTATATCTCAATTAGTATCGCTCTCTCTCCCTCTCTCTTACAGTCCAACCAATAGCTCGTAAACAAACACAATGCTTATCTATATAAATAAAACAAAGTTGGGTTAGTTACACCATTTATAACTCAAGAACGACTGGACAGATTTTGTATTAAAACCATATAAAATAGGGGTAGAATTTTCCGGCGAGTGCTATAGGGTGTATAGTTTTTCGTTACCAATTTTTTTGGTAATCGGGTGTCCGAAATTTTTCCAAATTTTCGAGAAATAATTGACCGAATCTTAAAGAATTGTATATAAAACAGGGGTAGAATTTCCCGGGGAGTGCTATAAACTGTATAGTTTTTCGTTATCGATTTTTTGGGAACCGGTATTTTTTCGGAAATCGGTTACGAAATTTTTCCAATGTTTTAGGAAATAATTAAGTAAATCTCAAAGAATTGTATATGACGGAATTGAACTTCAGTCGATAAAAAAATAATATTTTGCAATTTATAGCATTTTAGAGAGAGAGAGAGAGAGGAGAGAGAGAGAGAGAGAGAGAGAGAGGAAGGGAGGGAGGGAGGGAGGGAGGGGGAGGGAGGGAGGGAGGGAGGGAGGGAGGGAGGAGGGAGGGAGGAGGGAGGGAGGGAGGGAGGGAGGGAGGGGAGGGAGGGAGGGAGGGAGGAGAGGGAGGGAGGGAGGGAGGGAGGGAGGGAGGGAGGGAGGGAGGTGAGGGAAGGAGGGGAGGAGAGAGAGAGAGAGAGAGAGAGGAGAGAGAGAGAGAGAGAGAAGGAGAGAGAGAGAGAGAGAGGAGAGAGAGAGAGAGAGAGAGAGAAGGGAGGAGAAAGAGAGGGAGAGAGAGGGAGAGGGAGAGAGAGGGAGAGGGAGAGGAAGAGGGAAAGAGGGAGAGGAAGATTGATTGATTGATTGATTGATTGTTTATTATGCCCAAACATAAGCTATAGGGCAAAGATACAATATAGCAAAGACAATAGCAGTTACAAGATGCAAAGATACAGTGTAATATAAACAAAAGCGAAATAAAGCAGACACAAGTTAGTATGCTGTGCATGCTCTCTCTCATAAAGCAAGCAACAAGCAAACTCAATAATATAAACTATAAGAACTAACGCAACTCAACTAATAATAAGTACAGTGAAAAAGAATAAGATAAGGAGCAGTGTTGCTAAAGAGAACTAAATAGTAAATAGAACTACGAACTAAGGCGCAGCGCAACTTACGAACTAATAATAAGGAATGAAAGTACTAGAAGTTTTATACCAGAAACAAGTCGATATGTCCACGAAAGGAATGAGCGTTAATTCAGCAAAACGTGTCCGAAGACTTACATGTTGATTAAGCCAAAATCAAAGAACAAGGGACGAGCAGGTCAGACCAGTCAGACAAGTTTAGTCAGATCAATGTCGGAATCAATGTGAATTATAGGTTGACTATCAGAAGACCTGACACATATTTGACCATTCTTTATCCAGAAATACTTATACGACCTCTCTCTAGCAACACTCCTAGTCCGTCGTAACAAGTACTCTTGGATAACTACTCGTTTACATAAATGTAACGATCCGAGTTACCACGGCATACGTCCATACATTTAAGAACACCCTTTGCTCGCTTTTTTGAAATAACTATATTGCGCACGGCACTTGAGGCCAAGGTAACAACGACTGAGCCGGAAGATGCAGGAACAGTGGAAGTCGCCGTCGGTGCTTTCTTAATAGTTCTAACACCAAGAATATGGCAAGACAAGTCAGGAACATCCAATGCCCCTCACACATTCCTGGCAAGCTCAGATGGAGCAACAGATAACGCCAATAGCAAACCCGAAATGATTAACTCATTTTCCTCATGAGATCCCTGAAGTGACCGAGCAGATTTCAAATCGTGGATTTCGCGAATAAGTTCAGCATTATCCTGCTCCAATTTGGCAATGCGCTGACTATTCTGAGCAACGGTGTCAGCAAGCCGATTCAGTTGACTTAGTTTATCGCTTAATTCCTTGTTTGTACGTTGCTGACTTTCTATAAAAGCAGAAAGCTTTACATCAGATTTTTTCATCTGCTCAATCACCCCGCGCAAAAGATCGTTAGTAATGACAGACGCGGTATCTCCCTGAACGGTGGGAGAAACCGTACGGTGTTCATCTCTTGAGATCGGCATATTCGACAGCTGAGATTTGCAACAGTTACTAGCAGCCTTCGTGATTAAGTACGATTTGACACAACCCGGATGAAACACCCTAGTGCATACACTACAGGAGACAGATTGACCGACGATTGTTTTGGTACACCTGATACACACGCGCTCGCACTGCATCGCAGAATAGACTATGTAACTATAAACTAGTCGCAAGAGCGCAAGGTTCACAACAGTGCCACTCAGCGCAGCACCGCAGAAAATCACCACCGGTGTCACGCTAAACCAATCAAACAAGACCCAGGCTGTTCATACAGATCACAGCGGGCGCCTCTCAGATAGCCACATGCACACGTCAGACCCGAGGATAGTAAGGTGTAGAAAGAGCAGATAGACAAGGTAGGCGCATGCGCAGCAGGAGTCGACGTCCCACACAGGTAGCCCCGAGAACTCCACGATGATTCCAAGAACGAGGTTAGAATGAGAATTGAAGCCCGTCACGAAAATATCCGGAATCAGGTGGCAGTATCCAAGAAAGCGTATAAGGCGCGTGACAAGCAAACAAAAGACTTGCTTAAATCTGCAACAAAAGGCCCGGAGGCAACTCACGGCAGAAAATAGATCAACACAAAGCAGGAGCAAGAATACAGCGTGACAACCGATACTTACGAGAGAGAGAGAGAGAGGGAGAGAGGGAGAGAGAGGGAGAGAAGGCGAGAGGGGGGGGAGGGGGAGAAAGGGGGAGGAGAGAGAGAGAGATTGATTGATTGATTGATAAATTTATTATGCCCAAGCAAATGCTAAAGGGCAAAAGTGTAATATAGCTGTTACAATAACATCGCAATTACAATACTAAAGCAGTTAATACTACAGCAATTACAATGATATAGCAGTTACAAGATGCAAAGATACAGTGTAATATAAACAAAAGCGAAATAAAGCAGACAGAAGTTAGTATGCATGCTCTCTCTCATAAAGCAAGCAACAAGCAATCTCAATAATATAAACTATAAGAATTAACGCAACTTAACTAATAATAAGTACAGTGAAAAAGAATAAGATAAGGAGCAGTGCTGCTAAAGAGAACTAAATAGTAAATAGAACTACGAACTAAGGCGCAGCGCAACTTACAAACTAATAATAAGGAAAGAAAGTACTAGGTTTTATACCAGAAGCAAGTCGATATGTCCACGAAAGGAATAAACGTTAATTCAGCAAAACGTATCCAAAGAATTATATGTTGATTAAGCTAAAAATCAAAGAACAAGGGACGAGCAGGTCAGACCAGTCAGACAAGTTTAGTCAGATCATTGTCGGAATCAATGTGAATCACAGGTTGACCATCAGAAGACCTGACACATATTTGACCATTCTTTATCCAGACATACTTATACGACCTCTCTTTAGCAACACTCCTAGTCCGTCGTAACAAGTCGCAAGTACTCTTGGATAACAACTCATTTACATAAATGTAACGATCCGAGTTACCACCGCATACGTCCTTACATTTAAGAACACCCTTTGCTCGCTTTTTTGAAATAACTATATTGCGCACGGCACTCGAGGCCAAGGTAACAACGACTGAGCCGGAAGATGCAGGAACAGTGGAAGTCGCCGTCGGTGCCTTCTGTTGTGCCGTTACTGGGAGTTCCGGCACAGGATTCGGAGATTTCGGGTCGGAGAATAAGCTCGTCGCAATGTGTAAAATAATCAGTTGAATATATTTGATTTGCCCAAAGTTACAATAATGCCCTTTATTTCAAATCCCGATACTCGCGTAACAGTCAACGATTTATAATATTGGAGTCGCGACAGTATGTTTTCAGACGCACGTCTCCGCTTCGATGTTAATTAGCGACTGCCCGCCGATCGTCGGACTCCGCGGTATTCATCCGCTTCTGTTGCTAACTCGGGGGCTCCCGAGTTAGCGCTAGCCCTATGCGGTCAGCGTTTTTGATCGTGTCGCATTGCATCGGATGATCGGTCGTCCGATGCAATCGTCAGTCCTTTCGGCGGATGTGGATTTTACGTTTGTCGCTAGGGTCGGATTTCGTATCGGAGGCACTTGGTGTTGCCAAGTGCATTAATTACTCTCTACATCGTTGTGCGCTCACAACATTCCTTCCCCCGCGGAAAAAGAAAAACTGAGGTCTTCGAAGTTTTTCGTTATTTATTTGTTTGGGTTTTTTCTTTTTCTTGAGAGGTTACAATCTAAGTTTCTTATATGCTAATATGTATGCTGTGGTTTCCCCCTTTAAATTCTTAATGATTCCCTTTTTTCTTTATTACATAAATGATTACAAGTATAATGCTTACTATGACTATAATTATGGTTGCGGAACCCACAGGATATATAATATTCTTATTTGCGAAAACGCTGGGTTGGTTATTTTCCACTTCCTTTTTAATTTCATCTAGGCTTAAGCTTAACTTTATTAATCCGACGGATCTTTGATTACTGGTTCTATTTTATTTCCTTTTCGGAATCTAATTCGTTGTCTAATATTATGCTTTTTTCTGGGGTATTGGTTACATTGAATTCTGGTAAATACATTTCTACATATTTAGTATAGATTCGGTTTTTAGTTTCTAAAATTATATCTGGTGTAGTTATTTTACAATTATCGCGCAATGTTATTTTTCCGGTTTTTTTCAATTTTAATTTTATTTTCTGGTAACTCATTACATTGTATTATAATTTCCGATATTTTTGGAGTGGAATATAACCATGTTTGAGGTTCGGCTAATGTTATCCAGAATGTTACCTTAGAAATGACGTGACGTTGTCTACGATTTTCTACGTATTTAGGTGCTTTTACAAAAAGTTGCACCTCGCTTGGTGCATTTGCAGTTACAAAATACACGGGGAAAATCTGATCGCATATAAATTTAGTAGTTTCTCGCGTACATTATTTAAATCGTTTTCCTTTAATATTATATAATTATGATTTTCTCGGTTTATTCCTACTAGTGTGTGCGAGGGTTCTAGTAGGGTAAATACATTATGATCGTTGTGTATTGGTACAGGTGTGATTTTTATTATTTCGTATACCGGATATGCTATTAAAGGAAACGCGAGGATAGTGTATACGTTCGATTTGTCGTAATATGCGCTTACGCTTACGTATTTTTGGATAGTATTCCAGTTTTCTGTCTGGGTTTTAAATGGAAAGTTTAATCCTCTGGTTAAGTGCGAGGTTGCTTCCTTCAATTCTACGATTATGTTCTCTATTGGAAGTACGCGTGTAATTAAATGTTATTTTTTGCATATGTTAGATAGTCTGTAATGTCGTTTATGTCTGTAGTGAGGTCAGCTAGGATAGCGGTTATCAATAGTATCTGTTCGTTTATTTCCTCTCGGTGTATGAATTGGTCGTGCAGTTTCCTTGTAACGTTTGCCAGTAAATTTTCGTTGTGTGATAGAGTTTGCTCTAATTTTTCCATGTGGCCTAGTGTGGCGTTGATGATCTTCAGCTGGTTCTTTGCTGCGTGCTGTAGCGTTTGTTGCTGGTTATCAAGCATTTGTATTTGTTCGTTGATTATTCTTGCATCTTCAGCATCCATGGTACCAAATAAAGTTTTACTTATCTCTCCGATGGCGTTTATTAAACCTCGCTTAATTATGGGTGATTTGTAAATTGTTTGTAGATGTTCTAGGGCGCGTGTCGTTTTATCGTTTTCTCTCTTAGTGGTCCGGAGAGCAATCTGACAAGTATTTTTAACGTCTCCAGTTGCATAACTGCAAAGTTCTTCGGTACTCCCTAGGTATCTTTGAAGCTGCTGATGTCTGGTTTTTAATGCGGTTACGTCTATGCGTATCGCTAATTTCCATGTTGCTTTCGTTTGCTGCAGGTGTCCGATTCTCTCGAAATAGATGCCTGGCTCGTTGATAAATTGCGTCACTTCGTACGGTGGTACGGGCGACGCCGACGCTCCTGTTGTGAGGTGTTGATAGAGGATGAGAAAATTTATAATAATGCGTAATTTTATTTCTCTTGAAACATCAGATTTTTTATTTACTTTTTCTTTATGTTTCACGGGTAGGCGGACGTTCTCCGTCGCGCTATCAGTTCGCGTCGTGATCTCATGTTTCACCGCCGTGGTGTGTGTTAGCTTATCGTTTTCCAAACGAAATATATCGCAAAAATCATCGCATTTCTGCTCTAACGCGTTTTCCTTTTTATTATTTAAAATTTTCATGCGTTCTTTACGTAATTTCTCGCGTTGTTCTTGACTTGAGTTGCGCTCTTCCGTCGCGGGTAATGTGAGTACGTCAACCGTGTCATTCACCGGCACCTCTTCTAGAATTACATGCGGTGTGAGCATCTTGACTGTCTTCTCGGTGACGTTTAATTTGCTTATCAGACAAGTGGAATCTATTGGTTTTATTATGCAACTTCCGATAAAGACTCCAGAAATAGGTTTTACACGTTTTACAATACCTAGTCTATTTCGGTCTGCAGCTATCGTTTGTATGATTGTTTTACTGCGGAGGGGTTGAATCAGCTTCTTATACGGTTGTAGCTTAAGATTTACCCCGCCGATTCTCAATACGTTTTTCCCATGGAGACAGTCAGCTCTGTGCTTTTTGATGAAATCGATTCCTAGTATTCCTTCATAGTCCATCGGGAAGTCGTCGTTTACTACGTGTATTGTATGGCGTATGACTTGTTTTCCCAATTTATCGTGGCTTTTATTTTTCCAAGGGTGTACAGTTGGTGTCCTGTTATCCCTGTCAGTGCGAGTTTCTTTTCACGCATTTGTGTATTGCCTTTCAAATTTCCTATTTTGATAAAGGTTAGTGCTGCTCCGGAATCGACCAAAAATTTCATTTTTCCCGTTTTGGTTTCTTGCATCGGGAGTGTTACGAGATCGAGATTATAATTTTTTCTAGTCTTGCTCGTCACTTGAGTAACTTGATATTCGCTCACGGCTCGCGCCTTAGGCTTTCTCGGTCTCTTTTCTTCTTCACTGCTACTGCTGCTGCTGCTGCTGCTGCTGCTATTCGATATTTCATGGTCCTTGTCTAACGTATGCTTAAACGCTTTTACTGTTGTATATATCTGTGGTTTTTTATTTCCATCAGTTTTAGAATGGCGTGTTCTTTCCTTTTCGGATCGGCCCTTTAGCTGCCAACAATCTTCCCGTTTATGCCCTACCTTGTCGCAATGATCGCAATACTTTTCGACGGTATTTATTCCGCTGGGCTTTTCTGCTCTCGGCAATGAGAACCTATTAGCGGGTCGGCTCGTACGGCAATCTCGTCCGTGATGGCCTGTTTTTTCCACATTTGTGGCATTGTATCGCCTCATTCCCCGGATATCGCGCGTTTTCCGTGTTAAAGTTAGTATGGCGTATTTTTTTTTCATTCCGCGGGGAGGGGTCTTTTACTTTTTCCTCGGCGCTGGCGCCGGTTATTGCTTCCTGCAACGTTCGGTATCGCTGCGCTCTGACTATCATTTTAATGTTCTCGTGCAACCCTATTTGAAAATTATGCAGTGCTTGCATCTTAATGCTGTCGAGGATCGCTTTCTGTTGCTCTTGCGAGTGCCCTTGGCCTTCCTCCATGGCCTCGTACAATTCTCGCGCTAGCTTTTCGACTCGGCGCCCGAATTCTTGAGCGCTTTCTCCCGGTTTTTGTTTCAGGGAGTTAAACTCTAGCTGCAGATGAGTCATGCCGCGTTTTCCGAGATATTCCGTTTCTAGCTCGCGTTTTAACTGCTCGAAATCGCGAATATCGCGCGTGTCGAAGTCCGTCATGGCCTTTCCTTTGAACTTCGTACATAATATGGCCTCTAGAAGCATCGATTCGTCCGCGGGGTGTATGTTTTTTATTGCGTAAGTACTCGCGCTTATAAATTCGCGGACGCGCTCCCGGGATTCGCCGTTTATCTCGGGAATCATGTTGCGGGCTTCCTTTAAGCTGAGGAACCCGATATGGTGTCCCGGTTGGTTTCGAACGTCGTCATTCGTTCGCCCGTAGGTAACGTCCAGAGGTCCTTGGCTACGTACGCGGCGACCTATTTCGCTAGGACGATCGTAAATTGTGGCCTCTACCCTGCTTACGCGGTCCTGTACTTCGCGTACTGCGCGAAGGAGTTCGACAGAACGGTCGAATTCCGTGGCCTCTGCACGGTTTAAACGGTCCTGTATGTCGCGCATCATGTTCAGCATGTCAGTGATCACGGCGCCCTGTGCTTCCGCGTGTGTCGGCTCGGGGGCTCGATTTCGGTCGGTCTCGACCGGTTGCTCGTTAACCGAGGGTCGGAGTCGCGCTATCTCCGCGTTGACCTGCTCGGGTGTCCTCGGCATATTGCGATTCTCGTCGCGGGGTATATTGTCTTGAGTCGCTCTTCCTCGCTGGCTCATAATGTCTTCCGCGGACTCTTCGTCTCGTGATTCGAGATTACTGGTGTAGGGTGTGTCACTGTCCCAGTGTACCCACCACGCGTCTGCGGCGTCTGAATGTGCGTCTGCTTGTGTCAGGGTCAGTCTACCGTCGCCGTTATTATTTTCGCGCGTTAAACTTGCGTCTACTTCGTCGAACGAAAATTCGCGCTCTATTACAACGTTCGGGTGCAATTCTAGTATTGGCGAGTCGTCGTCTGACAATCGCGAGTCTAAATTCTGGCGCACGCGGTCTAACGCTTCGCTAATGGTACGTCTATTTACGCGTACGGGGCTTCGCGAGCTATATTCAATCGCGCTCCGCGCGGTCTCGCTGTGCAAGAACGATTCGTTTCGGACGGGACGGGATGAAGTGATTTCGCCGCCTGACATTTATCGGTTATCACTAACTTTTACATTCGGCGCTCGCAATAATAGATTGGCACGGACTTACAGTAACGCCGTGTAGCGCATCGTATCTGTTTTCCGTTGATTCGTGTCCTGCAGGGCCGCCTGGCTGCTTCGCCTCGTCCCTGCTTCGCTGCTTCGGGCTGGCGAGTCCGTGCGGTAGGTCGGGGCCTTCTCCGGTGTCGCTGATAGCTGCTACCGGGTGCTTCCTTCTTCTGGAACGGGCCGCTACCGGGTGCTTCCTTCCTCTGGAGCGGACTGCTACCGGGTGCTTCCTTCCTCTGGAGTGGGCTGCTACCGGGTGCTTCCGTCCGGGCTGATTACACCACTTTCACTTGTTCGCTCTTTTCTTTCAGGCGAATACTCGTGACGGAAACACACGCGACGGGGACGTTCTCCGATTGCCGAAATCCCACCGCTGCCACCAATTGTTGTGCCGTTACTGGGAGTTCCGGCACAGGATTCGGAGATTTCGGGTCGGAGAATAAAGCTCGTCGCAATGTGTAAAATAATCAGTTGAATATATTTGATTTGCCCAAAGTTACAATAATGCCCTTTATTTCAAATCCCGATACTCGCGTAACAGTCAACGATTTATAATTATTGGAGTCGCGACAGTATGTTTTCAGACGCACGTCTCCGCTTCGATGTTAATTAGCGACTGCCCGCCGATCGTCGGACTCCGCGGTATTCATCCGCTTCTGTTGCTAACTCAAGGGCTCCCGAGTTAGCGCTAGCCCTATGCGGTCAGCGTTTTTGATCGTGTCGCATTGCATCGGATGATCGGTCGTCCGATGCAATCGTCAGTCCTTTCGGCGGATGTGGATTTTACGTTTGTCGCTAGGGTCGGATTTCGTATCGGAGGCACTTGGTGTTGCCAAGTGCATTAATTACTCTCTACATCGTTGTGCGCTCACAACACTTCTTAATAGTTCTAACACCAAGAATATGGCAAGTCAAGTCAGGAACATCCAATGCCCCTAACCTGGCAAGCTCAGATGGAGCAACAGATAACGCCAATGGCAAACCCGAAATGATTAACTCACTTTCCTCATGAGATCCCCGAAGTGACCGAGCAGATTTCAAGTCGTGGATCTCGCGAACAAGTTCAGCGTTATCCTGCTCCAATTTGGCAATGCGCTGACTATTCTGAGCAACGGTGTCAGCAAGCCGATTCAGTTGACTTAGTTTATCGCTTAATTCCTTGTTTGTACGTTGCTGACTTTCTATAAAAGCAGAAAGCTTTACATCAGATTTTTTCATCTGCTCAATCACCCCGCGCAAAAGATCGTTGGTAATGACAGACGCGGTATCTCCCTGAGAGGTAGGAGAAAACGTACGGTGTTCATCCCTTGAGATCGGCATGCTCGACAGCTGAGATTTGCAACAGTCACTAGCAGCCTTCGTGATTAAGTACGATTTGACACAACCCGGATGAAACACCCTAGCGCATACACTACAGGAGACAGATTGACCGACGATTCTTTTGGTACACCTGATACACACGCGCTCGCACTGCATGAGTATGGCAGAATAGACTACGTAACTATAAACTAGTCGCAAGAGCGCAAGATACGCAACAGTGCCACTGAACGCAACACCACAGAAATCACCACCGGTGTCACGCTAAACCAATCAAACAAGACCAAGGCTGTTCATACAGATCACAACGGGCGCCTCTCAGAGAGAGAGAGAGGGAGAGGGAGAGGGAGAGGGAGAGGGAGAGGGAGAGGGAGAGGGAGAGGGAGAGGGAGAGGGAGAGGGAGAGGGAGAGGGAGAGGGAGAGGGAGAGAGAGGGAGAGAGAGAGAGAGACTATTTGCTCACAAACGGCTGGACAGATTTTAATGATCTCTGATTTGTTGGATTCGTCTCCGTCGCGAATAGCAGAATAACTATTTTGAACTTGCCGACACGTCATTGAAATACTTGATTTTTGTACTTTTATTGAATTTTTATTTTCTTTATATATATTATCCTAATGAACTATTGAACTTAATAAAATTTTGTGTTTATTTTATTACGTTAATAAAATCATAAATTAAGTTTAGCTAAAAGGTATCACTACATTCATTGACTGTTAGGCGGTACGAAGTTTGCCGGGTCAGCTAGTATATACATATTCAATCGACAGAAAGTGACTACAGATTATTTTTTCAATAACAAGATAATTTTATATGGAATAAATAAAAATTAAATTTATTTTGCTAATAAGTGTAAATATAACGTTTGTTTTGCAAGTATAACGAAGACATATATTACAAATGGAGTTAGTTCTCATTTATGCCGCGACGGTACGTCGCCACCGTTAATACAGAATTCTCAGCTCAGGGACCAGGAGCCTTAATCACGAATTTCAATATCCCCTAATAAATCATTATTATGCGTATTAATGATTTATTACGGGATATTGTCGCGGGCTACCCCTAACGCGGCCTCGCTGAGTATACCAGCGTTGCCGGCTCAGACTGCGTCTTTTTCCTCGTCGATATCCTGTAACAAGAAAATACGAAAAAAGCAATAGTATAAAAATACTTACTCTAAATAGTAAATACAAATATTACATATTATATATAATATTTAAATATTATATATTAAGGTAAACATCTCAATAACTATAGACATCTAATTTACTTTGTCCTAATATACATAAAAACATTCGTATTTTTTATTAAAAAAATTACGTACTAACTGGTCCTTGCTGCTGCTGCGCCAGCGGTTGCTCCAGCAGTAGCTGCTCGGCGTCAAGCTGCTGCTGCGCTTGCTCCTGCTGCGCCTGGTCCCATAAATTTCGTCGACATCCTGTAACACAAAAATACGAAAAAAACAATAATATTAATAAAATACTCTAAATAGTAAACACAAAATTTAAATATTATATAAAAAGGTAAACATTGTAATAGCCAGATATCTAATTTACTTTACTATAATATACATAAACAATCTTATTTTTTATTAAAAAATTACGTACTAATTAGTCCCTGCTGCTGCTGCGCCAGCGGCTGCTCGGCTTCCTGCTGCCGCTGCGCCAGCGGCTGCTCCAGCAGTGGCTGCTCAGCGTCACACGGGAAAAAATTTTAAGTCTCTCTACATTTGATGGCCACGGCTATTATGACCTGACTCTGTTAAGCCGGCGGGTGAAGTTACAGAAGCTTCGGCACTCAGGCAGTTTTAGCCTGGGAGTGTCAAGCAGTTTGTACCGGTACAGCGAACAAGCCGCGCTTGCCTGAGAGACCAATCATAGAGGCCTAACTCTCACTGTATATTTCTTCTGTGTGTGTATACACACACACACACACACACGACTGACAGATGACAGAACAATATATAGATTATGTAAACTAAATACGATTGATAAATCTTATTCTTCAACAAATGGTTGTCTTTATAATAAATCTTTTTCTAAATGAATCTCTTTTTTAGGGGTAATTTCAAACAATAATTTCAAAGTATATATACATTTGATCATAAACATTTACTTTATTATAGTTTAATTGTAAGCAGAATATGTAGTATATAGGATATATATGTAATAGAGGAAAAATTAATTTCTGTCGCTTTGTGAGTAAATATCCTTTTTTTCATAAAATAATAGTCGAATCTCACAGTTTTCTGAGAATGAGATTATTATTATTATTATTATTTCATTTTATTGATACATGGGTTCACAAACGTTAGTTTACAATATATATTTAGTCGCGACATACAACGAGCCCTGATATTTAACCAGTAGACACTGATGTTTGTCTGGTAATAATTTCGCATCTTTTAACATAAACCCTGATGTACATTTTTCAACATTATAAGCGTAGCAATGGTCGTCAAAATAAACACTTTGAAAAAGTTGCATAAGCAAATACAATTTATTTTTTGTTATAAATATACTTTTAATTCTACCAAATATTGGTAAATTGTCATTATCCTGCATATCAGTTACAAAAATCATATCAATTTTGTAATTAATCCCATCTAGTTGCGCGTGCCGTGTTTTAATGACTTCTTCATCAGCTCATGGGAAATACTTTATTTTGTTACCTTCGTCTAAATTCTCGAAATGTTCGAATTTTACTCTTGTTGTATATTTGTATCGCGTTGTATATTTTTTGTCAAATGTTCGTAGGCTAATCGTAATTGATTTCTAATACTTAATGTCCACAATAAATTCTTTCTACTGCTGGTGGATACAGCGGTTAATTTAAGCTGTCTATGTTTCGATTCGTATTTCATACCCCAATAGTGGACGAGTGGTCCAATCTTATTTAATGTACGTACGAGATGAGTCATATTATGGAATTTGAACGTCAAATCTCCATACATTTTTTTGCATAAAGAAAGGAAGCTCGGAACTGTTTCATCTAATGCAGTTACATGGCCTGACACGATTCTTGGCGAAGTGATTATCGATATAATTTTTCTGAATAAAACGTACAGCGCCCAAGTTTCGTTTTCTTCGAGTTTATCGCCTACTAACAAGCCGAAATATCTCGTAAAGGATATTATTTCTGATGCCGACATTTTGAGTTTTTTTTTGTCTGAATGTGTTCTTTTTTTATAATTGGCACTTTATTTTGTATGTAACCGTATTCGAACGTTTCTAATCGATTATTTAGAAACTCTAATGTAAACAATTTTTGCTTAAATATCAAATCATGGCAAATGTGTACCATGGTATAATTTGCAGTTCCCTCAAAAATATCATGCATTACATCTAAAGTAACGTTCTCACATACATGATAATCTTCTACAAGATGAAAGACGCATTTTTCTTTAATGCCAGTTTCAGCTGGGTTTTTACTTTCACAGTCCGCATTATAAGATTCTAAAGTCCTTATCAAATCGAAATTTTCGGTAACAAGAGTTTTAATTTCTGGAATGGTGGCCTTGCATAACCGGCAAGGTTTACCAGAATTAAACGTATCGATAAATCCCAACATTTCATTTAAGCCTAAATTATCACCTAAAACTAAAGACAGTATAAAATAGACTTTGTGCTCTTTGCCATTTACCTTTACAAGAAGTCCATCTTTTCTCAAATCATTTAATTCCGAAATTAATTTTGCAAATATTTTAAAATTTCCTAATTGTTTTCGATGACTTGCTTGAAACAGACCTACTAGTAATATATTTTCCAATTGCAAGGCATATTGCGGAGAGAAACAAGGTAGAGATGCATATACAGAACCAAATTTTTGTTTTCCGGCATTAGAGCCAAGTGCATTGCCGCTTTCCCATTCATCTTGGAAAATGAATACGGGAAGTACAAGTTTATTTCCGAAAGACTTCGTTTTTTCTTTCCATACGTCCCCTTGTATAAAGTTCTTAATGATATCATTTTCCAGTTTTAAATTATTCATGTAATTTATTATTAGATTAAATGTTCCTGGTATTTCGAGAAGAAATTTTAAACTTCACTTTAGTGGAATATACGTAGCGTATGATTTAACTTCTAAATTTTTTTTAGTTCCAAATTCTGCATTTTTTGTAATTGACCCTACACTGTATTCGACTGGCATAATCATAAGATCGTTTTGCTCATAATATGAAAATCTATTATGCTCTGTTTGAAATTCCGATAAAATTATACTTGAAGATTTTAAAATCATTCTCATATCGCGTACTACAGATGAATCATATTTCTGCGACAAATATTCCATTTTTTGTAGTATATGATTTGTATATGTAACATTAACAAAATGTATTATTGTATCCACAACTAGTTGCACAACATTCCACGGTATTACTGGATTGTTGTACAATTGCAATGTTAACAACATCATTTCAGCTCCCAAGTCGATTGGATTTGACATAATGAGATTTATATAATTTATCGTACTAAGTTTATTATATATAGAAACTAGCGTGCCCCGTCTCGGCTTCGCCCGAGATTAGAGTGTGGCCAATCTATATCATTTCCAAAATTTATTAAAAATTATGAAACTCTGTTTACGTTCTTTACCCGACAAATTATTTCTACCGTTGTCCGACTCTTACCGCGAGAAGCTCTACGTCGAGATCAGTTTAGAAATATGGAAATTCAATGAAATTTGAAAAATTAATATACATTTTTTCCTTTTTATTGAACATGTTCATGTTCATCCCGAAAACATTTCAAACTGTCCTTCTAATTTTATTTATTTAATCGAGTGCTTGAGGATACACGATATTTTTTGTTTTTCCGTTTGGTGCTTAAACGAATAAATTATAAGGTTTTCCGACGCGTGAGCAGCCCAAAATTAACTCACGATGAAATGCACCTTTCACCTCTCTCCCTCTCTCTCTCTCCTCTCTCTCTCTCTCTCTCTCTCTCTCTCTCTCTCTCTCTCTCTCTCCTCTCTCTCTCTCTCTCCTCTCTCTCTCTCTCTCTCTCTCTCTCTCCCTCTCTCTCTCTCTCCCTCTCTCTCCCTCTCTCTCCCTCCTCTCTCTCCCTCTCTCTCCCTCTCTCTCCCTCTCTCTCCTCTCTCTCCTCCTCTCTCTCCCCTCTCTCTCCCCTCCCTCTCTCTCTCCCTCTCTCTCTCCCTCTCTCTCCCCCTCTCTCTCTCTCCTCTCTCTCTCTCCCTCCCTCCCCCCCTCTCCTCTCCTCCCTCCTCTCTCTCTCTCTCCCTCTCCCTCTCCCCTCCCTCCCTCTCCCTCTCCCTCTCCCTCTCCCTCTCCCTCTCCCTCTCCCTCTCCTCTCCCTCTCCCTCTCCCTCTCCCTCTCCCTCTCCTCTCCCTCCCTCTCCCTCTCTCCCCCTCCCCTCTCCCTCTCCCTCTCCCTCTCCCTCTCCCCTCTCTCCTCTCCCTCTCTCCCTCTCCCTCTCTCTCTCCCTCTCTCCTCTCCCTCTCTCTCTCTCTCTCTCTCTCTCTCCCTCTCTCTCTCTCTCTCCCTCTCCTCTCTCTCTCCCTCTCCCTCTCCCTCTCCCTCTCCTCCCTCTCCTCTCCCTCTCCCTCTCCCTCTCCCTCTCCCTTACCTCCCCTAAATGCTACACCCCTGATTCAATATACAATTCTTTAAGATTCGGTCAATTATTTTCCGAAAAATTGGAAACAATTTCGGATACCGGTTCCCAAAAAGATCCGGTAAAGAAAAACTATACACTCTATAAACACTCCCCCGGAAAATTCCTAACACCCCTATGTGGAATATACTTTTAAGTAAAAATTCCGGTCGATAGTTTGAAGTGTATAAAGGACAAAAAAAATAACCGTTCCAAAAATGATCGGTGAACGAAAAAGCTATACAGTTTATAGCACTCCCCGGGAAATTCTACCCCTGATTCATATACAATTCTTTAAGATTCGGTCAATTATTTCCCGAAAAATTGTCAAAATTTCGGATACCGGTTCCCAAAAAGATCGGTAACGAAAAACTATACACCCTATAACACTCCCCGGAAAATTCTACCCCTATTTTATATACTTTTGGTTAAAATTCGGTCGAATAGTTTAAGAGTGTATAAAGGACATACATACATACATACATACATACATACATACATACATACATACATACATTCATTTTTATATATATAGATTACAAAAAAATGTAACATTTACTTCAATTAAGGCGTGTGATATGCCGAAACAAATATATGATCGGTTAAACTATATATTATATTTCTTTTAATATGTTTTTTCTTTGATAAACAAACTGACAATATTAATTATTTTTATCGATTTTCTGTAGTTCATCTATAAGTTTCGTCACTATCGTGTATGTTTTAGTATTTTTATTTGCATTTTTGTAAATATGTGTTTGAAAAAACACCCAAATATGACGACATTTCGGCGTGAAGTCGGTATTTAATGCAAAAAAGGCCTTGTAACAATAATCGAAAGCCTCGATAATTTTGTTAGATTCAATTTTAAAATTTAAATTATTTATAATCACAAAAACATATGTATCTTTATCGGTGGAACCTTCGTTAAGTAGATCTCCGATGAATGCTACGTATGGGAGGGCACTATGGAAAGCTTGTAACTTTGCTTTGAGTCAGTTAGTTCTTCAGAAGTCTGTACAAAAATATACAAAAAATTTAATTACAAATATTAAATTGACTAAAAATATATTTCATTTCTATAACTATTTTATTTTAATTTTTCTTAATAGTTATAAAATTGTAAATAATAATTGTAATATAATAAAATTGTAAATAATTACAATATAATAAGAAAAACTGATAGAAAAATTTCTATCTACAAATGTAAATATTCTTTGTAAATAATTTTTGTAAATAATCTATATATATACGAAAACCGAACATTTTCATAAAGGACCCCGCACAAAATCGTGGGATTTTGGACCTCACTGAAAATTTCTGAAACTTTGATATGTTACAGGTTATGACCTCCTGATCAAAAGTCCTCATGGGTGCAAGACTCAAAAATGGACAGATTTTGAGATACAGACGTTAGAAGGTCATCAACTGCCTCTACGAGCGCCACTCGGCGCGCGTATTTTTATGACTGTATTCGTGTGTGTGTGTGTGTGTGTGTGTGTGTGTGTGTGTGTGTGTGTGTGTGTGTGTGTGTGTGTGTGTGTGTGTGTGTGTGTGTGTGTGTGTGTGTGTGTGTGTGTGTGTGTGTGTGTGTGTGTGTGTGTGTTTGTTAGTATGTGGGGCATACTGTGCGTTGTCGTTACCGTCGGCATCAGCGTGATCCGATGTGCACCGCGGGGAGGTTGCCGAATCGGGTTTAGCACATCATTTGGCCCTGAAAAGGGCCGATTAGATTCCAGATTTTTTGTTGTTTTACGTACCTTACATTTACGTAAAGTCGTAAAAAAGATTCGACACACACATACTTAGGTTATGCTCGACACAGGTATGCTCTAGACAACTTCTATGTTTTCATCTGCTGGTAAAGGTCTGTTTCCAGCATCCAGTACATGATGTAAGACAGTTGTTGGGGGATACTTGACATTCTGCTCGTGTCGAGCATAACCTAAGTACCATAGTGCGCTAGCAACATGCGCACACGATCCAAGTGTCCTTGCACCACACTTACAGGTGCAATAGTATCCCGTTATCGGTGGATCATCATTGTCATTATCATTATTGTAAGATATCCATAACTGATACCTAGTCCGATTTTGGTGTCTTGAATGTATTCTTAGTCTTAGCAAGTTTGGTTCTAATCTGTTTTGGTCATACTCAAATACCTCATTAGCTTCTCTCTGACGTTTGTCCTGTATATATCCTGGCGCCAGATTCACTTGATATACACCAAAACAAAGATCACGCAGATATTGCAAATCAAAATGTGGAAAATCTTGAACTTGATTTTCATCAAGAAGAATCCACTGTCCACGCCTATTAAACAAGTTGTCTACTTCAACTCTTGCTTTCAAGACATTAACTTCCTGCGCTCTTTGTAACATCGCTCTTGCTAAATCTTCATTTGCTTCTTCCATTATGATAGGT
>JASTWK010000791.1:70000-78206 GCA_030770225.1 Temnothorax unifasciatus
GAGCCGCAGCAAGTGTGGTAGCCGAGGCTACCGCACCTTTATCTCCGGACCATGCTGTCAAAATGAGGAAAAAACTGCAAGAGACGTCGAACAAACCTGAGCCAATGACACCCGATGAAGCACTCGCTCTTTTTATGAATACGAAGTTAACACGATTACAGTACAATATGATTCGTTGTGAGGTCAACAAACGGTGCAAAATACAAATTTTCCCCTCATATAAGAAAATTCAAGAAGTAAAAAAATTATGTTACCCAGATAATATTCAAGTTACCGAGGAAGGTATTTAGATTTGCACTTTTTGCCATTCTCTTATTTTGAATGTTATAACAAATTCCATCCTTCCTAAATCCATTCTTATCCCTTCCACAAAATATTTCGATTCACAATTAGGCGCCAGCATACCATTACAAAATATCGTTGACCATACGACCAAGAGAATATACGATAGCATTGCCATACAACAACCAGAACTTGATTGGAACGTTTTTGCTCGCATGGAACTAATCGGGAAATTGGGATCAGATGGAAGTTCTGGTTATGGCAGTCATATGCATATACCAAAACGGCCATCCACTTCCTCGTTTTCAGATGATTCAGCGTTTATAGAAGAAGAGGAAATAATATCGGGTAAAAATATGATATCCTCAGTACTATGAGCCATGAAACTAGATTACTCATTTTCTCGAAATAGGGTTTACATACATGCTCTGCAGAGTTGAATACCTAGTTTATATAGATGAGATGTGAGTATAATCCCTGTTTTTTTTCTTTATAGATTCTGGTAGTACACCTATCAAGTATGACGATGATAAACTGTTTCTCATTTCATATGTGCCTCTGAGGCTGTTGGTTACAACTATAGAAAATAAAGAACATAAACTGTGGGTCAATCCCCGACCATCTTCGCCCCGATATTGTCGACCAGTGAGGTTTGTGTATGCGAAAGAAGATAAACAACTTGTGAAGAAGGAAATCGGTGAAATGAACCAAGAAATGGACAATATTAAACCTACAGTGTTGGAGGCATTTCCTAATATAGAAGTACACCATCAACTGCACTTCACAATGGTCGATGGGAAAACGATTAATATCCTTACGGATACTGCGAATTCACGTTGTTACATCTGTAATGCAGGACCGAAACAAATGGCGGATCTTTCGACCATAAAGAATCGAAAAATCACGGAAGGATATCTGAAATATGGTTTATCCACCTTGCATGGGTGGATTAAATGTTTGGACTGTATTCTTCATATAAGTTATAAATTAGAACTGAAGACTGCAACTGTTCGGGGAGCTGATGTCGAACAAAGAGCCATCATACAACATCGGAAAAAAGAAATACCAGCGAAACTGAAGGATGCGTTGGGTATTTCTGTTGATCAGGTCTGCTGTGGAAGTGGAACGTCGAATACGGGAAATGTAGCCCGAAAATTTTTCTCGAATTGGTCCATAGTTTTCCGATATCACTGGCGTTGATGGAGAGCTGATCAAGAGACTGGGAATTATAATGATCGCCTTATCGAGTGCACATGCAATTAATGTGACAAAATTTGATGAGTACTGTTGGGACACTGTTGTTCGTATGATGGACTTATACCCCTGGTTCCAGATGTCCCCTAGTGTACATAAATTGCTCGTACATGGCGCACAAGTAATCCAGGCGATACTGGTTCCTATTGGAACACTCAGTGAGGAAGCACAAGAAGCAGTGAACAAATTGTATCGTGCCTATCGAAGTTCTCATACTCGGAAATCGTCACTGATCAATACTACTACCGATTTGATGAACATAATGCTTGTCAATTCTGACCCACTCATCACATCTTTACGCGGACTGCCACAACAAAAGAAGAAAGAAATACCGATAGAAGCACAACAACTTTTGACTTTTGAAGAAAGTGCATGTAGATATAAAGAAGTTTGCAATATTGATTCGTTCAGCTTATCGTATTCTTGTATTCTTCTATAATTTTTGTTTAAAGGTACTTCTGTAGAGGATGACGAAGGATCAAGTGACAGCCATATCCCTCTTCCAATAATGGACGAACATTAAGCATATATAATAATTTAATAAATATAAGTATATAACATAATAATATATAAGTGGACAATTTTGGGCTGATATTGTTTGCCTAGTATTGTATTTTGAACCACTTCTCATGTAAAAATAATTTTTTCTACTTAAATATTTGTTTTTGCAGTTGACACTGAGTTTACCTACTTTTTTATGTACAAAAATAGTTATTTTGGCTACAATACAGTTAAAACGTAGGGCAAAATTTTTTGACTATTTTTCCTCTGTTTAATATCTCATTTTGAATCATTTTCTGCATAAAAATAATTTTTTCCACCTAGAATTTAAAATGGCCCCACTGTGCGTCTGTACCTCAAAATCTGTCCATTTTTTGAGTCTTGCACCCATGAGGACTTTTGATCAGGAGATCATAACCTGTAACATATCAAAGTTTCAGAAATTTTCAGTGAGGCCCAAAATCCCACGATTTTGTGCGGGGTCCTTTGCGATAATATGAGCAAAATCCGAGAAAACTCCGTAATAAAGTCTTTGTATGAGGAACCGGCCATTTCTCCACGGCAGCGACCTTCTCGGGATCCGTAGCAACCCCCTTGGCCGAAATTATATGCCCCAAATACTTTACTTCCTTTTTAAATAAGACACATTTCTTAGGATTGATTTTTAAATTTGCTTTTTGCAACCGTAAAAACACTTTTTCTAAATTTTCCAGCATTTCCTCGAAAGTCTTCCCGAAAATTATCACATCATCTAAGTAAACCAAGCAGATCTCGTATAATAATTAATCCTTGCAAAACTTTTTCCATGAGACGTTCAAAAGTTGCGGGGGCGTTACATAAACCAAAAGGCATCACCGTGAATTGCCAAAGCCCTCTGCCGAAAGAGAAAGCCGTTTTCTCTCTGTCTCCAGGGCGAATTTTTATTTGCCAATAACCACTTTTCAAGTCTAAAGTACAAAACCAAACGTTACCTGCTAGATGATCAAATATTTCGTCAATTCTGGGGAGGGGATATGAATCTTTTTCCGTTAATGCGTTTACAATCCGATAGTCCACACAAAATCTTATCGTTCCATCCTTTTTATGTCTTAATACCACAGGAGAAACCCAGGGACTACTTGATTCCTCGATCACACCGCATGCCTTCATTTCCTCAATAATTTTATCCACCTCCCCTCTCAACCGGAAAGGAATTTGACGAGGTACCTGCTTTTTGGGAAGAGAGTCTTGCATATTTATAACATGTACAATATCACAATTTCCCCGCAACAATATTCTCGGAAAATACTTCGGAAAATTTTTCAAGGAATTGAGCAAAGAGTTCTTTTTGAGAAGAGTCAAGAGTAGTAGTCCAGCAGCCACCGCCTGTTTTTTTCAGTGATTAATAACAGGCTAAATCTTCGTGAGTAGGTTCGGTTCGACAAGACGCCCAAGTTCTTCCCTGTGAAAATTCTCGATAGAGGTAGCTAATGAAGTGCACAGGTGTAAAACATGTCAATTTGGTGGGGGGTGTCGAAATTGTCTGACTAACAGTAAGTTTTTTATTGAAATGTTAAGATAATTGGATAATAAACTCAGAAAAACAATTGTCCTACAAAATGGATGGTTTGACTGGAGCGTCCTCCGCTCCGAATATGTCCAAATACCGAAAGCATAAAAATTATTAATAACCAGCTGATTTTTTGTATGCAGCTTAGTAAATATTTGTATAATGAAATGGCCACATAGTTCTACAAATTTGGTGGTACGTTTTCCCAGTCTTACGCTTGGAAGTTGTCGATTCCACGGTTTTTTGTCCAACACTTTTTTCATTAATAACCGTAGGACAAAAAAAACACATGTTAAGTTAGTGCATTCTTTGCATAAATCAAACAGTGTCCTACCAAAAAATGGGTAGTATCGCTAGTCCTACAAGAACATTGAAAATAACATAATTTCGTAGTTGTAGTTTTGGTAATTTGGGACACATGTATTCGTAAGCAGAATCAATACTTTTTTTTTAAATAATATAACTGTAGTTGTATGAACTGTAGTAGTATATGACCTGCCAAAATAAAACTAAAAAATACAATTATAAAACTAATTAAATATAATCTTAATCTTCGTCGGATTCCGATGTCGACGCTTCATCAATGGCAGTACTATTTCTATTATTATAAATATTTTCGAATGTTCGCGGTGTTCGCGCGTATTTAAATCCGCAAACAACTTTTTTTTGAGAAGATTGCATCGAATCAATTATGCTCATATCATTGGCTGCGTTCAGCAGAACGCAAAAGCATTGCAACTGTTTTATGATCTCTCTGCTGAACGATTCTAAACGCACGTAAAGTCTCAACACGTTCACTGAACAGTCGTCATGATTTCAGCGAATATTAAAAGTACGTAAAACGTCAAGCAGTCAAGCAAAACGTCATCGACATATCAAGAGACACGGTAGTGTCTCGCGCCAAGTACACGCGGAGCGAGACCAACCGTGACTCTTTTACGCGACGCGACGATTTGCAAGTACTCGAGATGTTGAGATCTCGATAACGAGTGAACGGATCAAGTTCTAAATAGGCTTGATCGATAGCTTGGGGTCGATTTGGGGGGGGGGGGGGGTCCGTTCTTTTCATTTTTCCGCTACGTGCCCTACGAGCGGAGATATTGCGAGCAAAAGTCGAAATGTGAAAATTTTATATTAAGATACTCCTTCTACTGACGCCGATATATATCACGTGATCAGAGAATATCACGTGATCAGAGAAAACGTCACTTTCACTTTTTCGCCACTGGCGGTGGCGGTGCTAGTATCGCCAGTTTTGATATTGTGCGCGCATTATTATCGATCTAGTAGGTAGGTAAATTATAGGTCGATAGACTTATCGGTCAGGAGGAAGATTTTTATATTTAAGTAAATTAGGTACCGTGTCTCTTGATCAAATAATCTTGATAATAAATAATATTATTATAATATTATTATATATATTATTATTATTATCAACCCAGCGAATAAATCCATCGAGTCGATATACAGGTTACCGACGACGAGGTCCAGATAGTGCGCTCCGTAGTTTTCGGTGTCTAGGTGTATTAATACTTTGAATTCGATGTCTACGTGTCTCAGGTTGTCGACGACGAGGTCCAGATAGTGCTGCTCCGTAGTTTTCGGTGTCTACGTGTATTAATACTTTGAATTCGATGTCTACGTGTCCCAGGTTGCCGATGACGACGTCCAGATAATGCGCTCCGTAGTTTTCGGTATCTAGGTGTATTAATACCTTGAATTCGATGTCTACGTGTCCCAGGTTGCCGACAACGAGGTCCAGATAGTGCGCTTCGTAGTTTTCGGTGTCTAGGTGTATTAATACTTTGAATTCGATGTCTACGTGTCCCAGGTTGCCGATGACGAGGTCCAGATAATGCGCTCCGTAGTTTTCGGTACTCTAGGTGTATTAATACCTTGAATTCAATGTCTACGTGTCCCAGGTTGCGACAACGAGGTCCAGATAGTGCGCTCCGTAGTTTTCGACGTCTAGGTGTATTAATACTTTGAATTTCGATGTCTGCGTCCCAGGTTGCCGATGACGACGTCCAGATAATGCGCTTCGTAGTTTTCGGTGTCTAGGTGTATTAATACCTTGAATTCGATGTCTACGTGTCCCAGGTTGCCGATGACGACGTCCAGATAGTGCGCTCCGTAGTTTTCGACGTCTAGGTGTATTAATACTTTGAATTTGATGTCTGCGTATCCCAGGTTGCTGATGACGAGGTCCAGATAGTGCACTCCGTAGTTTTCGACGTCTAGGTGTATTAATACTTTGAATTCGATGTCTACGTGTCCCAGGTTGCCGACGACGAGGTCCAGATAGTGCGCTTCGTAGTTTTTGGTGTCTAGGTGTATTAATACTTTGAATTCGATGTCTACGTGTCCCAGGTTGCCGATGATGACGTCCAGATAATGCGCTCCGTAGTTTTCGGTATCTAGGTGTATTAATACCTTGAATTCGATGTCTACGTGTCCCAGATTGCCGACAACGAGGTCCAGATAGTGCGCTTCGTAGTTTTCGGTGTCTAGGTGTATTAATACTTTGAATTCGATGTCTACGTGTCCCAGGTTGCCGATGACGAGGTCCAGATAATGCGCTCCGTAGTTTTCGGTATCTAGGTGTATTAATACCCTTGAATTCAATGTCTACGTGTCCCAGGTTGCCGACAACGAGGTCAGATAGTGCGCTCCGTAGTTTTCGACGTCTAGGTGTATTAATACTTTGAATTTGATGTCTGCGTATCCCAGGTTGCCGATGACGACGTCCAGATAATGCGCTTCGTAGTTTTCGGTGTCTAGGTGTATTAATACCTTGAATTCGATGTCTACGTGTCCCAGGTTGCCGATGACGACGTCCAGATAGTGCGCTCCGTAGTTTTCGACGTCTAGGTGTATTAATACTTTGAATTTGATGTCTGCGTATCCCAGGTTGTGATGACGAGGTCCAGATAGTGCGCTCCGTAGTTTCGACGTCTAGGTGTATTAATACTTTGAATTCGATGTCTACGTGTCCCAGGTTGCCGACGACGAGGTCCAGATAGTGCGCTTCGTAGTTTTTGGTTGTCTAGGTGTATTAATACTTTGAATTCGATTGTCTACGTGTCCCCAGGTTGCCTATGACGACGTCCAGATAATGCGCTCCGTAGTTTTCGGTATCTAGGTGTATTAATACCTTGAATTCAATGTCTACGTGTCCCCAGGTTGCCGACAACGAGGTCCAGATGGTGCGCTCCGTAGTTTTCGACGTCTAGGTGTATTAATACTTTGAATTTGATGTCTGCGTATCCCAGGTTGCCGATGACGACGTCCAGATAATGCGCTTCGTAGTTTTCGGTGTCTAGGTGTATTAATACCTTGAATTCGATTGTCTACGTGTCCCAGGTTGCCGATGACGACGTCCAGATAGTGCGCTCCGTAGTTTTCGGTGTCTAGGTGTATTAATACCTTGAATTCGATTGTCTACGTGTCCCAGGTTGCCGATGATGACGTCCAGATAATGCGCTCCGTAGTTTTCGGTGTCTAGGTGTATTAATACTTTGAATTCGATGTCTACGTGTCCCAGGTTTGCCGACGACAAAAAACTATAGCGCGAACTTGACGCGGGACACTACCGTGTTATAGGTTATGTATGTGACTGTGACAGCTGGTGACAGCGCGCCTAAAACGCACTGTCTGCACTGCGCGCAGTACACACACACGTATACATCGAAACTGGCGATTCTAGCAGCACCGCCAGTGTCGAAAAAGTGAAAAGGACACGATTCCAGCCAATGAAAATGATAGCATGGCATGAGTGATGAGTAGACGACGTATCTTAATAAAAAAATTTTCACATTTGGACTTTGCGTCGCAATATCTCCGCTCGTAGGGCACGTAGCGGAATATTATAAGAGCAAAATTTCCGAGAGAAGCAACGTGTTGGAGAGAAGCCACGTGTTGAAGATTACGGTTCATTAAAAAGCTACAAATACTATTGATTTCTTATATTAGAAGATAAGTTATATTAGAAGATAAGTTATAAAGTTAAATCGTTGTATTAACAAAGATTTGTGCGTAAAAATCGAGTTTATGTAAGAAACATAGATATCAAGGATGATACTACGTCTTAATTTAAACGAAATTAAGAAAACAAAGGTAAGAAAAAGAGGTAAATTTTATTTTTCAAAAAGGTAAAAAAAGGCGCCAAGTACACGCATGGTTACCTCGGAAAAACTAAGTAGTAGTATTATTAATTTTAATTTAATAAATCCAAGTGGTACTTAATGTTGTTTATATTATTAGCATTATTCAAGCTAGATTACGATTATGTCTTGTATCGCAAAATATATACGGCTTATAGAGCTTTACCAATCTGTACATACTGTTTGTAAGATAAAGATATACTGTTTCTAAGATGCGTAACACTACAAAACGCATGATATCAGTACAAAATTACCTTTTTTCAAAAAGGTAAAAAAAAGGCGCCAAGTACACGCGTAGTAGTGTATATATTATATTTCCAAAAAATTATAACCCAAGTGATACATATCACAAAATTATGTTACCTTATCAAAGAAGAGTCGCGCTTTAAGTGATCTATTACAATTACAAAAAAGAAATGATATCTTTTTGAATTACAGCGCCAATTACAGAGAGAAC